>SNQN01005126.1:0-46629 GCA_008642245.1 Bassia scoparia | reverse complement strand
ATCTTGCATCCTCGGTTAACGAGGGCGCTAATCTCTGAAGTTATATTTTCAATGCATACTCCCTATTATCCTAGACGTCAAGTCCATATCAATTTTGTTGGAATTGTAGCCTCGGCTTGCAGGCAATCCATAGGCCAGATTTAAGTTGGGGTGATACGTTATACTCTTTTTGTATATGCACCTATACTTCTGTATGAGTAATAAATGCTTCTTGATTTGTTTAAGCGTGTCTGCGTCTTCTCGTCCACTACCTCTAAAATGTACAAAGCACCCTAATTAGAAAGATGAGTTATCTTGGTAATGAAGAATTGTGAAATACCTTTTGAACAGTATTTAATAATGTCACGCATTTAGGAACTTCAAGATAGGATCTTCATATCGTAACACACCGGTTTGGCAATCATGTCAGATCTCATCTTCATCGCCTCTCCTATGGTTCTCTCTAGAGAGGGCTCTCTGCTCTTTGGTTTAGGTAGTTCCTCGTAGATGATCACTATCATACTAAATGTGATCACATTTGTTCATTAGGTCTAGTGTCGTTGTCGCATAATGTATCTAAATCTATGGTAGTTGGACGATAAGATCGTAGAACCTTATTTAGACTAGTGCGACTAGTCAGGACAATAAAATAACTCAAAAGCTGAGCTCAAAAGCGTGTGGGTGATATATCGAATCAAACCTTTGCGCAGTCGGTCAGTTCCATAGTGAATAGTAGTGTCAGTAAATAATGGAATGGACTATGTAGCAGAATTGGTATGAAAAATAGCGTAGTAAGCCGCATGTCTAACCCTATTTCAAGCAGACCTACATAAAAATTTGGAAGAGGAAACAGTCAAGGCTGGGATTTTTGTTGGAGAAAAAAATACCAACAAGTAAGCCAATCCGTTGACGCTCAAGTCCTACGTACACACACGAGCATGAGAGTTCTGGTTTCTTTTGCAAATTAGCGTCCGAATGAGGTCCTATGTAGGTTTTGGCTACACATCTAAGTTTAACAAAAACAGAACCAAAACACAGCTTGGGGTTTTTAATATTATTCGAGGTCCCGCTTTTGTGTTTGCGTCAGTAAGACTCAATATACCACATATATATAAACGAGAACAGCCCAAACCCCCAGGCGGCTCGCCGATTGCATCACTTACTTAACTCGAAACACACCTAAACCTCTTCCCTCTCGCAATCCGCTACTTCCACTTCTCCTAATCTGTGCTGTGTCCGAGGCTCACATGACCCCTTTACACGACTCAGCCAATCCTCATGTTACCCTTACACTTCATCGACTGTCATGGGTCCTCAAAAAGCCCCCCCTGTGGGGCTACTGAGCCCAGGTCTTAGCAGGCAAGCAACAATCATGATTGGCTACTCCATTCTTCGACTGCAGCAGGGTGCTCAAGCTCATGGTGGTAGACGGAAATTGAACTACTACTTTATCTTTTTCACTAAAATAAGGACCTCTGGGAACATCGTCCTTCTGCCTCTTCTTTCCATGCAGGGCCGACGATCTGTCTTGAGAATTCTCAAACTCTGTAGAATAATCTTTACTTCCACGGATGGTTGGTTAGCTCTCTGTAGCTTTATTTGTTTTCTTGTTTTCCCACCTCTCGTAGTCCGCCTAAGTTTTGTATATATATCAAGACTGAATTCTCCGTAATGGAGGGTTATATATGACAATTCGGTTTCTTGATATTCTTTGTTTTATCAATGATCTTTCGCAGTACGCAATCTATCTACTGGGGTTTCGATTGATAATATCAACTTATCTCGAATAATTTAAAAGCTCTGACAAGTTCTATCTAGGTTCTAATCTAGGCTATGTTTCTGGGGATTTTGCCTTTTGGTCGTCGGTTTTCGTCATATTTAGCAAAAGACATATCAATCGTTTCTCAACACCGATAGGATGCATACAACGCTCTCGCGAATAGTACCAATTGGAGTCCGAGAGCACGTATTACACTTAATTGGCAGCACGTGGCTGCGTATATAGCCCTTGTTTTTTATCATCGAAACTTCTTCTCAGCCTTTCATGGGTAGAGGATCTTCTATTACTACTTTATCCTTCATGTCCTTGTAGACTAGGAAGAGGTTTTGGTGTTTCGAATCTAGGCCGACTTTCGTGGTCCTTCTTCATCCGCTCTCCGTATTCGGCTATACCTTTATTCGTAAATCACCCTCTTGACGCTGTTTTCGGCAGGCCAGTATCCAGGGCTTTTGCTATCCGCGTTCACCTACATCAAGCACAGTCGCCTTCTGCCTTAGAGAGTTTCGATGTTCAGTAATCTAAAGCTAAGTTCTTCAATCTTGCGCAACTAGTTTGTAACCCTCTGTGTCTGTGATTGTGAATTCTATGGAGAGAGTATAATTTTTGCTCATTTGCGGGATAAGTATATGAACAGGATCCGCAATTAAGTCTAGGCACACTAGGAATTAGGTTAGATTCTTCAGGACAGCCTTCACTAATATCACACTCAGAGTTAATCAGTGCGTAACTCGTTATCGGTCGTTGACTAAGTGGTTATCGTCTTCTGGCCATCTCGGGAGGGGGTACATTACCCACCTAAAAGCTCGGTTACGAGGCAATCTCGTGCAAATCCGTCTGATCGAATCATGAGAATGAACTAATCATAGACATAATATGCACGTGGTTTTCCTACGAACTGATTTTTTGGCCCCTGAATCTGGTTAATGAAGGTCTCCTCAGGTGTGTGTTTTCAATAGTCGAATTTATACCATAGACATCTCGAAGGTATTTTCCGCTTTCTATACTATTTCTTTGGATTTATCTAAAATCACTTTTGTTGATTGGTCTCTGGCTTTGAGTACTCACATAGAATGCTAATACATGTTCAATTCTTTTCCCTCATGTGGATCTAATTCCACCAGATTATGTCGATTATAAGTTGTTATGTGGAGAACATAGCCATATTTAGAATCACACTCTTTGGATCGAAATAATTGCTAGATAGCGCACGCTATGAGTGATGAATTGAAGTTGAAAGGAAAGCGCGAAGGGTTTATGTATGCTCTATGCTGTTTGAACAACTATTTTTCTGGTTGGACGTGACGCCCGCACTTGAATGGTTGGGGTTCAGTGGCTGGTCGTATGGGTAAGTTTCATATTTGGCGAGGCTACACCTTTCCAAAGTATGGCGTCCGTCATTCTACTCGGGGATAGTGAGCAGTCAAGATGGGTCGTTTCTGTTATATGAGTGATGCATACAAGTGTTTTGCTATTATCCTTGTCTGGAGCAAGTACTGTCTCGTCGTACGGGGTGATGGTCGGGCACTATCTCGAGTTATGTTTTGTTATCTTCATTTTTTTTCTGAAATTGTGAAGCTAAGTATTGTTGGATATAATGTTGGTCAAATCTGGAAGTTGTTGTTAATATATGGTATAGCCTTCTCTTGAAGGAGCCTATAGGATGATTGCTTGGAGTAGAATAGTGGGGTTTAGAGTTGTTTTATGAGATGAATAGTTTAAAGTGCCGCGGATGAAGCCCTTCTCACGGCGTTACAGGCCTAACTAGCCGGATGATGACTGATTAGCTTGGGGTTCAGCATGGGTTTATGTTATGGGCATTTGGTACTAGAGATATTCCCGCACCTTAATAGAGAGATGCAGAGGGAGAGAGCAGGTCATGAGTGGTGATATGTGCGAGTTTTCGGGGGGAGTTGTATTGATTAATATCCGGCAGGTGTCAATGGATATTGCCTTCCCGTATTACATTGTGTAGGACTCTATTGAATCATGCGTGTAGCTTGTCCCATTTAACGACTGGAATCATTGTGTCATTGGGTATTTGTTTATACTTTCGAAAGTAAGATGTCGTGAGATCTTGAATTAGAGAGGAGTCTCAGGAATCGAGTTAAGCTCTTTAGACAGCCTGGTTGGATATATATTTCGAATAGGGGTACGGATGAAAGTGTGAGGGTCTAGGAACGATGTACCTGGATTGAAGTGATCCACGGACGTAACAGGAATTATTGAGGTTCTGGCTACAAAATACAATAGTAACGGGTAAGATATTATTATCGTGCCGCCGGCCTACGCTTCTTTTGGCATTCCAGTGAGATATCGTGTATCACATCATTCTTTGTTGCTTCTCGATGATCTGTGTCATCTGTGCTGCAATGATACACGGATTGCGCAGTGGAGTGGCCTCGATATCTCACGAGGTTGTATATGCGCAGATATCTAGGGAACCCATGTAATGTGACTTGCTCCGTCCGAGATCACCTATCCGATATAAGGTTTAAGGGGGTCTGAGCCTCTTGGAGTCTCTGTAGCTGGTATGCCTCTTGTCATAATGCCGGTACCAACTTTCGGGGGTCTGTGTGTCGAGGGAGCAGTCCTGTAATGTGAGAAGATGGCCGTATGTTTCCTCTTGCTATCACTGAGGGAAGGTGTACGGGTAAAGTGCTGGTTTTGGCCAACCGTTATTCATGCCATTCTCGTGAATTATATTTAAAAGTTTTGAAATTCTTCTACTGCTCAATTCTTGATCTACGGTGATTTGGAGTTAGGTTGTCTATGTGTGACTGTAAATTGGATTTTATTGATCTCAGTATGTCATAGTTATAGGTGATGTTTGTGGAAGACTGTGGGGGGGTTTTTATGAGAACAGAGTTCAGGCTAAAGCAGTACCTATGTTTTTCTCTCAGCGATTTATTCTTTTCGCTTGAGCTTCATACGCTATATTGGTGTATGCAGATATCTGCAGATAGTGTGTCGTTTGTTGCTCAGATCTTGCGACATCCGTAGCACTACTGTCTAAGATCTTTACCCAGTCAATTCGACACTGAGATATATGATCAGTAGGAACCATGTCAAATAGCGTTACGCTATGGATGGGTTGTTTAATGAGTGTATTTAATAGAAATTACGATTTAAGTTTATGTAGATGTACTAATCTTACCTCGCTCGTGTCAACAATAGCTTCAATGACTGTTGTGAAAGAGCCTTGAATGGAGCCGGCGGATCCCCCGGTATTTCCTGAGGCCTTAGCCTTGATGATATAATGTGACACGAGGCGTGGGTGCGGATAATCTATAATCTTCTCGTTCGTTCAGTCGGGAATGCTAAACCATAAAACAAAGAAAATAATATAGCTTGGTACACCCGTGATATTTTTGGGTGCCTCATTCGGGTGGCAAATTTGAAGAGTGAGATGCTGCTCATTAAACAATTGGCGTCGACAAATTTTTTAATACGCTTATATATACCACAGAACGGCCGCCAGAGAGTGAGTGCTCAAAAAGCACGGGGATGTCGTGTTAGATACTGAAGAACCTCGAGAGGCATTTAGTTGGTGAGTTTGACTACAAGAACTGTGCGCTCGTTTTTCACGTCAGTACAAGTAGAAGACTGACTGCCCAGCTGTTGACTGTCTGAGACATAAGCTCTGTGTGATATTCATATTCAGCTAAGTGTCATAACCCCGCACGCTTATTGAGTGGAGTGGATAGCGAGTGCAAAAATGGATTGAGGAGCGTGATTATTCTATAACCCTCCCTCCAGCTGGTAATATCTCATAACAAAGCATAGGAGTGTCACGTCAGCACAAAGGAGCCAGGTGGATTGGGGTTCATGAGAAAATGGTCGAGCAGCATTTTACTGTGATCGGCCCCTCTGAAATAAGGACCGGTCCACGATCGTCTAGTTTGATGTGAACCATTGAAACAAAATGAAATGATATATCTTGACAAATACTCCCCCTCCGATGGCCTGACACCCAGATGCTAGAATACACACAATGTCTGTATGTGACGCTTAATAAGGAGGTCTATATAGAAACAAGGTAAGATTCTAAATGGATGTTGTATAGGTAAAACGTTCCCTTTTCTGGTGGTACAAGAGAATAGTGCATTAGTGTATGCTGATTAGGAATGAGCGAATGGAACGCACACTAAAACTGCTGGGTAACTTGTATCTTCGGTATCTCAGCAGATGAATCTAACTCGATTAGGAGAGATAAATTTGAATCTCAAAGGGCAGGAAAGTTGAATAAGGTAATACTGTTTCCTAGTATATTATTTGATATCATGAAATCCTAGCGGGTAAACATCATTGATCTTTTCACCCTTCATAGTGCAAACCAATATTACTTGGGAAACGATCTCCAATATCGTGAATGAGTAGAGGGTGATCACATTTGGGATGATCTGTTTTGAGCCACTTAACTACTAGCAAAGTGTTATTCGGGTGGTGTGTTCCGGCTTATTATAATCGCAGAGAGCTTCATAGAGAGTTAATGCCCCCATTTCAACAATAGGTGTTCTTTATTTACCGGCATCTCCGACTATTATATACCCTTCTTATACCCAATATCATCAATTATGTCTAATGTATGATACATTAAGAGGATTGAAAGCAAATTTAGGACACGGTGTCTCTCTGTGAGTGGATCCACATGGGTCCCAGGTATTCGAATTTATCAAACGCAATCTTCTCCATCCCATAAGGCTTGGCCTTCTGGATTTTACCCATGGACTAGGTAGCTGACATCTTGTCTTTCTATCTCTCAAGCAACTTTGGTTAATCAGCAGCCACCGCTAATAAGACTGCCAGCATCACTAGTCAATAAAACCAATCAAATATGTCTTTTAACTTTTGTGAATTATTCTATTGGTGTTTTATCTTCAGGCAATCTTCAATGATGGTTAGGGGGACCAACACTACATAATCAATCCCGATCTATGTAATGACATTCCTTTGTTTTTCCTGGTGAGATCCCTAGAACTTAATAGCTCATCTGCGCGCCTCTACGTATTAACTTTAAGACATGATGTCATAGCGCCGATTTTGGCATTAGTGGTGAATATTCTGGTCATTGGATCTCAGTCTGGTACCATATCATAGTACGTTGTAACAACCAGAATAGGCCCTAACTATTGAGTACTCATGGTACTTCAGTGGACTTTTCAGAGATTTACCTGCAAAAGCCTTGGATATCGTGGATCCCGATTGTAAGGTTTTATGATCTCGCAAGAGGGGGTTATTGAATATTCGATCTTATTTACTAATTTCTTATCTTTTGGGTAGCTGTTAGTTGGGCAAGAGGTACGCGCCGGAGTTGGCTGGAAGTTCCTATAGGAAAGGGGTGTTAAAGTCAAGCATCGTTAAGCAAATATACATATCCATAAAAAAGGACACACAAGATTTAAAAGATGTTCACCCTGTTAGATTAGAGATCCAATCTGTGTGGGTTCATCTATCGTGCCTAATGACGCCTGTACTAATGCGACATAGTTAGTTTTTATAGTAAATCTCCTACTGGTGGTTGTTTGTTAACATCTTTTGTGATCATTAGGAGGAAAAACAAAGGAATCACGCTACTCTCTCTTGTGTTTACCTCCTACTGCAGTATGGAGACGTAGCGGGATGGGAGCTATCAACACGCCACACCCGCTTACAACTATTGGCATAAACTGTGGATTAGTAATGCTGACTACATACAATTGTTATGATCGTAGATTCTTCTGACTACGATTTAGGCGTTCATTAATTTGGGTGTTTTTTGATGATACTTCTAACTAAAACACTTTTCGAATGCATAGTGGCATTGTAACAAATATAATTAATCTATCGCGCATTGCGTGGTAGTTGAAATGTGTCTTATTAACTAAGATATGTGACATAATCGTCTTTTCTTCAAAATGGATCTTACTTGATAACTGTCTTAATTAATTTCTAATAAGAATATAAAGATTAGCAATTTAAGATAGCGGTAGATGTAGAAGGAGGGCAAAAATCTCAACTCAGGAAGGTTTAATCCAATAAATTTATTTCCATATTCAATCTATAATGCGCGAATTTTGCTCAGTTTGGGCAGATATTCCACGAAAGTCTAGTTGGAAATAATATATTAAATTACGCACAATGGTGACTCGTCAACAATAAGATAATAATCGGGTTGTCCATTGGCGAGACCAAGCATTGGTATCGTTCTTTAATATGGTGAATAATCTGTACGTTTACGTTCACACTAAGTTTACCGGGTTGAACACTATAATACTATTTGATTTAAATGACTCGTTGGTTAAAAATAGACAATGAAAACTACAAAATTAATAACAAAAAACTAACCACAAGATACCAACCACCCTACAATATAGGCCTTCCCACCCCTCAACCTAAGATGATATGCCAATCATACCTCTAGGTCCAAACATCAAAAAAAGGATATGATTATAATGGATGCTCTTTCCTCTAGGATAGGTACAGGCGCGTGCAAGTGTTGTCATACTCATTCAGAGCCATAAAAAGGAGGACACCAATGTCACCACCTGACCAGACCGCCAACTATAGATCGACCACCACGCTTAAGCAATAGAGAAGAAAGGAGAACAAGTGTATAGACTAGCAGCAGGAGTCAATTCTTAGGTAACGGAGAAATGAAGGAAGCCCAACCTCAATCCCAGATACCAGGCAGTTACCACACAGGATGGAAAACATAATAATACGGAAGTCCAATCTAGCCAACCCTTCGCAATCACAACACTTATATCATTGGCCTATCTTGTTAACGAACTGAAACTCCGCTTCAAATGGCTTAAGCCAGCCATGACTACAATATCACTCAGATCCAGTCACCCTCACAACTCGGGTACATGGGCGCAGCCCCTAACACAACACGGTCCAAATTCACCGACAAACCACCGCTCGCGTCCAACGATTAGACACAGCTTACGCACACATGAATACCCTAAAATATAGATTCGCTGAGACACGTCTCGACCCAACCTTCTTCTAGAGTGTTGGCTGAATCTCCCATTGGAAACCCAAACAACTAGTACCACGTTTTCCAACGTCTGAAAATTTATCACATTCACTAGATATGTTTCGTTTTAATGAATTTTTAAGTAGACCGTTAGGGCGAAACGAAGCTGTCGAGAAGAATTCGATGGAATGAAATGGATTATTCTATTTGTGCTGAAAATATAAGAACGGATACGAAGGGAAACGCGAATACACAAACGAGCCGAAAGAGCGAGAAAACAAATTAAGGCAGCACAAAACAGAATAGATTCGCGCCAGAGAAAGCCCAAGCATCCAATCAGGCAGGGTTGAAGTATAGTAGGAAAAGACGTAGGACTACAAATAAGAAAATTTGATAGATAATTTATCTAGTGTCAATGTGACGAGTTGGTGTTTTATAAAAATGGGATGAATCGTGTGCCAATATATTCTCACGAACTGCGGATATGATTCTAATAATGTACACAATATTTTACTGATTCGATAGAGGATACTATGTTACTGATTGTTTACTTAATTGTGGGTGTATTGGATTCGGATTAATAAAGAAGTTGGTAACATCTTAGCGATATGTATGTGATGGATTTTCACGTATATGTGGATTGGAGGGCGTGGTGGTACTAAAGACAGATAGTGAACGAGATGTATTATAGTATGAAGGAGTAAGACACGTGCTATATAACGATTTAACAGTTAAGATGTTGTTCTAGCACAGATAACTGTCTGTAAAACAGTGGGAGTTCACTTGTGGGATATAAAAACTCAGAAAGATGTAAGGCACAGGGCGCGCTAAAGTAATGAAAAAAGTTATGGGAGCGCAGTCGTGGTACTGTGTACTTTCACGGGTGGAGGTTGAAGAGAGGTGCGAGTAGAAGTATTGCCAGAGTTATGAAGTGATTGGTCTGTAAGATGCATGAGCAGCACAACATGCAGTCAACGTTAATAGGCTTTTTAAGTGAAGGGTGGGCGAGTTGGATTTAATAGATAGTTATTATCGAAATGAAATCCATGAGGCATAGATTGAATAGTGAATTGTAACGAGTAAGGTGGAACGAGGATAGACTCGTGAATGAGCATTTCTCACTTGCATGCTCATAATCAAGTGATATGGGCACGTATGCATAGCAATTCTGATTGAACCCTTCTCCACCTTTGTCACAGAACCAAAAATGTCGGAACACATACAGTACGATGTTAGATAGGTAGAGTGGTTGTGAGTCTTAATTAATTCGCACTAAGACTCCATAAGGGTTGCAAAACTAACTAATATTTGGAACGACCTAACTAAATGATAAAGGGGAATTCAGAATAATATCTCATCTGGATAAATTTACAGAGGAATTGATATATAATGATGGCAAGGTAGGATGATTTGGTGTTGAAGCAATATAACAGGATACAGAAGTCAGTAGGAACACAAGATAAATGTAGTTAGATTCTAGAGAAGACATAAGATTCCGGGTCTTGATTCCCACCATACAGAATATGGTGGCCCAAAAACCTGTGGAAGATATAGGGGGACGCTCGAGACAAATTGTGATGGAGTAAAAGAATTAACTAACAACCAATTGTAGTTGCACCATAATATTAATACATAAAGGCTCAAAGTGGAGTTGTAAGTACTCGTTACATCCTGTAGTAGTTCACGTTGTGTAGTTAGAACGCTTGTGAAATACTCAAGTTAAAGGTCTGTATGCTTTTGTGGTTTCCATAAATGACAAAGAGTATACATACATCTCTCTAAATTTAGATCTCATACGTAATGTAGATGACGTAGTAATCACGGAAGTACGAGAAACTATCTCATCCTGAAATCAGATTAAAAAATAGCTGTACTCTGACTACTTTAACCCATTTAATACCCCTCACGTATTTATCTGTATAATGAAAATCTTTCTACATGATATTATTCATTATGTGATTGTTTCTCAGAATGTACGAGAAATTTAACACGACTGAAAGATATTTAATAGGAGACACGGATAATAGACCTTGATATTTAGAATATTGACCTTATAGGAGAAACAAATAATCCGACTTATCATAAGAGTAATTGATTTAGCGATATTCATTCAGAGGTTTTTATTAGGGGCACACAACCAATTTATTATACACATAGTTATAGTGTATTCCATTAGGCAGACGAAAGGTAGATTTAGAGATTTTTGAAAATAATAACATAACTGATCTCTTCAACTATACATACATAGAAATGTGTTATTGAAAGAAGGAGTTACTTATATTTAACGACTCTACACGGAATCCGAGTTATAATAGATATACTGGCAGATCGTCTAACATACACATAAGAAAGGTTGAAATGATCTCACTCTCTCAATGTTTTCACTGTAATATCTACTAATTGAGAGTGATGTATTTGATTAATGTAGATTATTTTTTTCCCATAATGTGTTGATGCTAGGATCATTTCTTATCTAGAGAATAGATAAATACTTTGATATATCTATCTACAGTATTATCAAAAAGTTCACGTACATTCTTTGTATAGTATAACCGATAAAATTTAGTCACACTTACCAAGGATAGACATATGATCAAGCAAGAGATGGTTTGTAAATCCAATTTTAATAGTAACTCCCATATACTTCTCAAGAGATGTATTCGGGCTACTAGTTACTGACTATTTGGTAAAAGAAATATGATACAAAAAGACATATTGTCAATATCTATTACACTCTAAGTGTACGGTAATAAACTGACATCATTATTTTTCTAGGCTGGCTAGACAGCAACAGTCTCAATCCTTTTCTATTGAAGAATCATTGTCTTCAAGACTTTAGAGGCGCTGCGACACTTATATCTACGTCAATTATTGGCGGATAGTCTTCTAAAGCCACTCAAAGGATACTGGGATACGGAATGCAATCTGTGAATTGTCAATCGTTGGCAAAATGGACTTTGTTTACCGCTTACAAACTCGAAGAAATAGGTCTGATCAACACTGAACTCATCTTTTCAGAGCGATTAAGCATGTTATGGTGTCAATTGTCCTTTGGGAAACAAATAGAGACTCTTACGCATAAGAACTTTGTACGCAAAATTTATTTGCTTTACCAATATAGAGTAAGCTGAAAGCTCTTTTACTGTTCTAGTTAGAATTCAAGTTTTGTTCTTTTATAAAAACAAGTATCTAACTGTATTTCAATTACAACAATATTCTTTGCTACTACTTCCAAATGGTTAAAAAAAGGCGCAAGGAAAATTAAGGTAGTAAATCTTGTAAGTTAGAAGTAAACATATGGTATACTCAATAACCACACCCTGACTTCCAGAAAATCCCAACCCATATTCAGTTCCACATTTCACCTATATCGTTATTGTTCTCTACTATGTATTGGGTATATCTCCTGACATCATACAACATATACTAAATACCATACACGGAACCCACTAAGATCGCCACTACCAAGCTGTTCCTTCCAACAAACCAAAAAAAGAGAGGAGGAATAGAATTTGGGGAGCGATCGCACTAGATGTGATGCGAATGTCGATATTGTCTTCGAAGGTCTAATTCTTGTCCCAACGTAGCATCCCTGGATCATGGTTGGTCCATCAGAATCACATCATGCTACACTATAACAAGGCCACATTCAAACTCCGAACATGAAACACAAACGCAGAAGCACAAACTAATGACATTTGTTGAGACACCTCACTACCCTACTACGATTAATGGACAAGAGGATGCTGTGACTGTGGTTGCACCAGATGCGTGAGGAGAATGGGGAGTAACCTCCTTCGTTGACTGGGTGGCCTCAACGATTGAGCAATGCAGTAGAGCCTCAGACCAAGTGAACACTATCCACATACGACAGGGTTTGTTGCAAGGCCGCTTAAGAAAGGAAACACATATCCTTGGATCCTATTTGAGGCCTTTTTAACTATGGTACAAATTCTTGGATATGACTGACATTAATTTTCAAGAGGTTCAGGGCATGTAATATTGTATTGAAATCATGCTCACATGTAGTACTAGGTTGGGATGCGCTGATGATGAGAAGATAATAAGTATCAACCTTGCTTCCTGCTCTCAGGATGGAACGGCTATCTCATAAAATAAAGGAGCCATGATATGAGTTGTTAGGCAGGAGCGCACCATACCTATGGACGGCCATAATGAAGGCAGGTCACAATCCCATGGAACGGCTAAGCCTAGTTGTAAAGTAATATCCCCTGAAAACCCACGCTCATAAGGGATCAGTTATTCATCAATCTCGCTCCGGTAAGGAAAAAGGGCGGAGGTGCCAGATCAACGGCAGAACGAGGGAGATGTTGAGTATGATTGTCCCGATCTCTAAATCGACTCTCTCGATACCATGCACCATATGGTTAGCTCAGGCTCGTGGTGTATTAGTAATATGGGAGTCATGGAATTATCACCCTTTGTATCAGATAGCTGGACTATAGTTAGGGATATGGTGCAATACTCCTTGGTCTTCGATATGACCAACGCGGTGAGGCTTGCCGTCACAATACAAGATAGATTGGAGGCATCATGAATTAGTGTTTTCCACTGCAAAAGGTGAGATGTAGAGCCAAACTCTCGCAGAGACAAGCATGGTGAGGCATGGAAGACATTCCTCATAGCGTGGATGTGTAAGCTTTACTAGCTCTTAAGTGCTTAACAGTTGGATGAATTTTCAAACTAAAGAAATTCGAGAAGGCTTTACGTATTTCATTAGACAGCGATCGCTGGATATCGCACCATATCAAGTAGGAAGTATCTCCGCTGTGATTGAGGGTGGAGCTAATCGTACATCGTCTGAATATTATGGTAATCAAAAGTCTTCAAAATGAGGTTGTACGAGTAAATACTGGGTAGTTAATCTGATCACCTATTTCAGGTAAATACTAACACATTAATGATCGAGTGCAAAACCTCCATAACGTTGTTATTACATGCCCAGTAAGATGGATGTCTGCACAAAATTTCCGGCTCCATTAATCTGATCCGACAATCATGTGATAAGAGATTTGGGTAGCGAACAGAGCAATAAAGTAGTGAATGAACCTATATAATGTTCCAGGTATGGTCTGAGGCGATAAGGAAGTGTGGCTGAAGGGTCCAGGCGCATGGAGATGTGCCGCACATACACTATAGCATAGTTAATTCTGCCCATATATGGGATTGTGACTATGCTACGCGAATACTGAGACCCGGCTGTGTCTTCCATTATCACACCGGATATTGGGTCTAGATGCTATTTTGGCTCTGATAGACTGACACTCGACTCGCCTCTCATGGTCCTAATAGACACGTGCCTAGGGTTGAGCCGAAAGTAGTAGGCTTTTGAAAGGGACAAATTTTTCGTGATTTTCATGTACGCTTTTGCGGAAATGAACGTCAAAATTTGTTTAGACCGATGAACCTGCTCTACATTTTAACCGGGATAGAGTCAAACACGACTCGACAAGACCATAACAACTATACATTGTATTCACTATCATCAGAGAGGATTAGTGCTTAGACACGGAAAATCGATGAGTACAGGCTGTGAGTCGAGAGTAAAAGTGATCTGCGCAAAGGAGACATGCCAAATGAAGTTGTGTGTAAGGTATAATGTCCTATGCATATGAGTTAGATAATCAGGGTCTCGAGGGTGTCCATAGGAGGATGATGTCAATGGAGATGGTCCACTACTAGACGTATGCTATGCCAGGAAGGGAAGAGTACGTTTTTCACAATATTTCATGTTTAATTATAATGATTGCTTTCTTGCTGATTAGTTAATGAAGAACTTAGACTTATGTAATTGAACACTCGAACTTAGGAACTTTCAACAATTTCATATACTCTTGCCTATCTGAGATTGGGCCCTTGTATGGTACTCGCTCATAATTTATAACATTGAATCAAGTTTGTGAGGGTCACACTAAGCCAATTTATCCGTTGCGAGTAATATTTTTAAGTCGTAGCTTACGTAGAATACACTTAAAGTTTATAACTACATCTATTCTCTTCAGTTGTCACGTCAGAAACCGAAAGAAGTAAGATCCTTTATCCCTTTTGTTTCGATCAGCATGTTTGTATTCGATTATGAATCTCCTACGATATCGGAAATTTGCAAGCAGATATATAGCTATGTTGATATTATGTGTATCTGGATTGTACGGTAACTAGGTGTGCGTTTTGTTAATCACTCGCTACAAAATCGCAATAGTGGCCTAGCTGATTAACTGCTTACGCAATAGCCTTGCTAATATGCTACCACTGGCCTTCCGCCGCACTCTGCTGGCCATTTAAATACGGCGCTTATAGATTGGGCAGGGCTGTCGTACGTCAAACTGCCTACGTATCCGGCCATAAGGGAATCAGGCATCCGGTAGGTTCGGATGCATGATGTTTTGTTTGCTTAGACTGCACGGCGTACCCTTATGACGTAAGGTAATAATCTCGAAGAGCTATTGGTGTCCTAAGTTCGCACGCAATTTTTTAAGTCGTTTTTAAGATAAAAGATAATCAAGGTCAATTTCAGTGATATGCGCATTCCGAGTTGTAACAAACCATCATCCTATGTTATTTGGCTCAATATTAGAATTGAGTAATTCTTTAATATTTTTTCACGATAGATAAGAAATTATAGAAAAGATTGTGATGATTTATTCTTCCAAGGACAATACCAATAAGCGATACATCACATAGCTATGGACCTTACTTAGGCTGATTAACATTTGTATAAACTGAGGTTGTATTCCTGATAAGCTTTATGGTGCGGTTCGTGTTTAATAGAAGTTGTTTTATTGAATCGTAAATCACCTTTTTTTGAATTTGTACATTTGTCTCGTAAGAGATAATTTGAGCACTCACCAGAATGAGGATGAGATGAGTGAACAGAGGCTACGAGTTCGAAATCTCGAAACCATTCACGCAAAATTTGATTAAATTGTCCACACCTTTTTGCTTAAAAGATAATGTCCGGAGTTATCTCAATCTTAAATTTTAACTATAGAAATTAAAGGAACATTTTGTTCATCATATGATGCAAAAAATTCTTAAATAATTTAGGGCATTAGCTTTGGTGCTTCACAATTCTTTTTTCAACCTTACGAGAATGCAAACTGCTATATAGAATCTCAACGTATATTAGTTCGTCAGTTCCCTATCGCCAGGGAATCTTTATTTAGATCTAGAAGGTGATTTGTTACTATGTTTAATAGGCGATGCGGAGAATGGGATACTCTTAGGTTGTACTCGGGCTTGACAAAAGGATTAATAACACTGCTTTAATCTGCACTATGTGTTCAGTGAGACCAACTCAAGACACGACTACAACACTTGTACACCAAACGCAACCCGCATAGGTGAGAATGGGAGTAGCTCCGTGATACGAATAGAAACAGGGTACTCCGTAAATCCCCCATAACCTTCCACCGGGAGACCAGAGGATGGACCAAGGCAGGACAATTGACGTACTAGGACGGGCTGTCCAGTCTTGCCAAAGTCTTATAATTGATTTCGCTCGACCTTCACTTTTAGGAGGATCCAATTTTTTGAGAGCTACTTATTGGTTGGAAGTGATATGCATTCGAGGCTCGGTCACAACACCATCAATACTTTGCGACCTTGTTCACTCAGGCTACAAGGTTCGGAATCCATTCTTGTGAACACTTCGATGGCTTTGTATGGTGAGGAATTGGGAACTTGAGATGGGCTTGTGCCGACAGTCTCTACGGTTTGTGTTGCGTCTGGCACCAGGAACTGCGTGTGCATTCGGTTCCCATTTGAGGAGCTGGGGGGTCCTGGCCGATCGTCACTAATCGGAGCTGTGTTCATTCGAGGAGGGTGATACAGCCAAGTGATGATTGTGAGATTAATGATGTCATGATTTCTGTAGAGAAGAGTGTCTTGCTACTAGTACGTAGTAACAATAATCGAATCTGTGCCTGTAGAAGGGACGGTCTCTACTGGTCTAGAATGAAGTCTTCTCACCTACCTGAAGTCCTCGGACAACATCCTAGTGAGGTATGAAGCAAATCAAGATGGAGAGGGACACCCGAAAATATGAGAAGATTTTCCAATTGTAATTTGGGATATCAGTGTAACTGGGTACGAACATGTTAGCTCCTTTAAGTATTAAGACCCCAGGTGCATCTCACGCTTCCTAGCGGACTGGTTCAGGAAAACACATCTTGCCTTTTGTACTTGCTACAAATTTTAAGTTGTTCATGCAATTTACCTCCTTAATTTTTGGGTATCACGGCGGAAGTAAGAGGCCGACTATCAGGGCGACTCGACGGATACAAAGCTGAGTTGGTAATTCAATTAGACGAATCGTGTCTAGAACCTCAGATAACAATTGTTGCGTTTAACTGTCACCAATGCTACTGTTGAATCCATGGGTCTGTTTGTGCACTGGACTCATATAATAATCAACCCACAGATCTCTATAACCTTGTAACAGAGATTGGAACATCGTGCAATAGAGCAGCTGATAGGTTACAATGAAATGGGTTGACTTCGCAGGGTACATCTAGAATTAAATTGCTGGATCAATGAGTAATCAGTATCGTCCAAGACAAGATATAGAATATGTCTCAATTAAATTAGTTAGAAGTCTAGATCAAATCTCACCATATGTTAGAATGATTTTAGCAAAAGAAGTGATTCTAACTTAGTGGAAGAACACTAAAGCTATGTTCAAATTGCCAGTATTACTTCCGGAGATCAAAACCTAAACACTAATATTACAAGCTTGTAGACGAAACCTCTCCGCCTATAGAACGTAGGATACTAGATGATTGAAAGAAAAAAAAAAGACGGAG
Source organism: Bassia scoparia (assembly GCA_008642245.1). Taxonomy (NCBI): domain Eukaryota; kingdom Viridiplantae; phylum Streptophyta; class Magnoliopsida; order Caryophyllales; family Amaranthaceae; genus Bassia; species Bassia scoparia. Next base: position 29,090 of record SNQN01005126.1, on the reverse strand, counting down.
AAAGAACTGAGTAGTACTAAAAAGGCCCGTCAAGAATTATATATGAGAGACAGAGCCACGTTAGTAAGTCACAGAGAAGAAATCTCCATTATTACTACGAAATTATTCTACTTTTATACTAAAACAATATTTTCTCCCTAAGGAAACAGGTACATTTTAAAGGTTTGGCCCGTCAGCCAGAAATATAATGTTACGATCTAATGTCCATCGTCATCCGAGAAGTGTGGCGACGATGAGGCCAAGTTCAGAAATGGCCCTCATGGTGCTTGAACGTGTTATTTGGAGTCTCGTTCACCTACGGATTAGAGCAAAGCATATCTACATAGCTATACTACGAGAAAAAGATATTAGGAGGATTTTAAATTCAGAACCCATGATCAGCAGAAAATTAATTACTATGATCATCTTATAGAGTAAGTATCTTACATGACATGTAACGTCAAGCTGATATCGCAGGCTGGAGCACAACGCGAAATCTCAGCCTTTTACTCTTACTATAATACCTGAAGATGAATCACATTGGCTGGATACTTCTCCTGAATCTCATCTGTCGATTCTTAGCCCAGAAACCTATTTACACTTAGGACGACATTTTGACCTCCACAAACTACAAAGAAGTTGCCATTCACTACTCCAAATTGCCGAAATCTCGCTAGTGAGTTATTTAGAAGTCGTGTCGAAAGTGATCTGGCAGAACTGCATAATTAGTCTAATGCTTGCCGACTGTCACAGAGTGAGAGGATTGATACAAAAACATCGACATATAAAGGTGAGATTTGGAAAGTGGGAAATCATTTATATCGCACAGAATAAACAACGTGACATTTGATACGTAACCCCAACAGAGTCACAGGGCTTCTCACGGTTCATGATACCTTCACACTAACAGCCGCGATCGAACCCCTGAATACTTGCTGTCTAGCTAAGATATCACGAGTTGGAGCGACTTAATCACCATCAATCTTATTCTTCAAGCCGGATATGAGTAGTCTATCTCTAACAGTTATAAACGATGAGCACTAGTGAGCATAGGGTTGCGAGGAGCGCGCCTGATGCACATCAAGAAACAGGAGTTACTTATTGACGGACTCTGCTGCTGTTACAAAATCGGTAGTATGGTGAGTGGGCATAGAGATCAGGATTATGAGGTAGGGCCAACAAAGAAAACAGCATCTGTTCACGCTGAGCGACACTGTCCAAGTTGGCAACACATATATTCGATGTGCAGAAGTTCGGGGCCTTCCTCCAGTTACATTAAACCTCAACAACATATAAGAATAAGGATAGGACACTATCGCCCAACTCAACTTTCCACTTATAACGGCCTGGATCGAAGTTCCCTCTGCTCATATACAGTCATCTAACAATCTATCCATCGTCAACCACTATAGGAGTTCAACTCCCATACCAACCATCAATCAAATGCCGGCCCCCTTGAGCAAGCGCATTCATAACCCATATCAGACATTTCCACATTCGGCCCCTGATGGCAAACACCGATACAATCCACCTGAACTTGAAAACCTGGTGGGAGCAATATCTATATTTCGTCAAGTAAGCCCCCGGAGAACATACTAATGTATCATTAGACAGCTTCATTTAGATTGTGAATCGTACCAACATACACGGAGTTAAGACTATTCGGGTAGCCAATAACAACAAGACAAAATTAACATTCGAGGAGGATGTCTACGCCTAACATACATATACAACAAGCCCCCCCAATAACGTACCCATCTCTGGAGAATGACGTTCGCCTTTGTTCAATATGCCAGTGTCCATATCTACTTAGAAGTGAAGTGACCACTTTACAAAATACTGATAAACCAGAGGAGGCTCTTCAAACACAGCGATGTGAAGTAATGGTCGACTTTGGGCGACCCACTCTAAGCCAAGGCATAGTTTCTTTAGGGTGAGAGTATCATATCCTCGATGGGATGAACTCACTTGCATGAGATAGTAGATTGGACACTTCTACGATTGATACATTCCTTGGTCGCCGAAACAAACTACTACATTGCTGCTCCTTGGCAAACATGGTGAAAACATACAAAGCGCGACATGCCCTACATGGCCTATAGACAATCACAGAACGACAAGAAATTGCCCATACCAGAGACCAATAAGTACATACGAAAGTGACAGCAGGACTAATACAGAGGATTGAGCGAGTGCCAAGGTCATCATGTGTGGATTTCATATATTTGTTTACAAACAAACGTTGTTCAGAGCCGAAATTTAACACACTATCATCACCGAGGCTTCATTTGCATGGGAGACCTGTATACACGAGACCCTATCTCCGTTCACATCTTTCTGAACACGAGCTTTGGTCAATATATCGCTAGACGCCCCATCGGCTTGTGGACCTATGTGATAGACAGAAACCTTCCTTGTATTTATGTGAGTGAACCCAGAAGGTTAGACACCATCTAAAGGATGCCACTTTACTAGTATTGCATATTTACGCTCTACTCAATTTTAATATGAGAGAGAGTTGGTGGACAAACCGAAAGGTCATGAAAAAGATATGACAGTAATTTTGTGGCTTGGTACATTGGCGATCTCTTGAGGGGAATCTCTCGGGAGAGCTGACATTAGCCGCGATATCTAAACGTTATGATCATACAATGAACTTGTACCCAGAAAGTAACCGGAGATTGGCGGCATCTTATTTTGCGGAGTTGAGACGCAGTGCTTTCAGAACAGGTCCACGCGTATCAAAATCATGAAGACCGAAGCTCACCGTAGAAAGGAACACTATCGCTTGCTTGCATATGAAAACCAGAAAGTAACTCTTGGCGTCGTATATTAATGGAATACCTAATGAGAGGCTTCTAAACCTCAGGGGAATAAATCATTCGGAGGCACTGATTAAGAACTCACTTGCTTTGCTTTCTGTGTATCATCAGTGTCTATCTAAAGGTAGAGGCGATGAGAATTGGCCGATCGTGGAATGTGCGGCGATGAGTATTATGAGAAGGACTAAGAAGAACATACTTACAACCAGGGGAGTTGTAATCACAATCTCGTTGTTGCCAGCTCATGCCTCACCTCAACACGCGCTCACGGCTACATGTCAGATGTGAGTAGCGGTTACTTCATAGTCCATCGTCTATATCTATCAGACGAGGAAAAGTACCCATTAATGACATTATCTAAAATATCACCATGATGATGCAATAAAGGGCAGGGATCCATAAAAAAAACATTTTACAAAGTCAAAAGGGTGAATGAATCGGGTGAGAATGAGCTCTTAATCTGGAACTACCGTAACCAAATGTTTTTTATGAAGGTAACAGGGAACAATATTACGAGATATTCTGTATTTGATGGATTTTCATTATACGTAGCTTTAAAATATGAGAAATCGAACGAAAACTCTAAATTCACAATCATCATTTACATACACCTACTCGGTCCACATTAACAGTCTTATATCTCACAGTCTCAAATCGACTACAAGATACGCACATAGTGGGATACAAAATATAAAAGATTGAATAAGAGTCTCATCAATTCCATACGACACCATCACAGTGGTAATACGGGACACCAAAGTTCTATAATCGACAATACGCCTCCAAAAGTCGGCTTACAAATTAGACTCCTCTGAAAAATTCGGAGTGTTACATGTTAGAGGCGAACAAATTAATTTTTAAGATACGTTTCACGCAACCGCGAAGCTCTATATTCTTTTCAACAATAACCTAATTAGTACAGCCTTCCAATTCAAGTCAAAATTCCAACAGCCGATGTACAGTTTCTACGGTATATTTTAGGATGTTCTATTAGAAAAGACATCCAGCATAACAGGGACAAAAATTAACTACTACACTCTTCGTTAGGACCACAACAACGGCAAATATAACTAATACAGTGAGCGAACCAATTTCATATACTTCACAATACACTTATTGTGTATGAATATATAAGGACTCATCGTCTAAGAATGGCCCTACTTCAATCATTCGCGCGGACTCTAGAATCTCGAGATAAGAAGCCAACAGAGGGCTCTGTTATATCGTAAATCACTTCACATCTTCGGTGGTGTCGTACAGGTCGGAGAGATTGTCTACCTTTCTGGTAAGTCCATATAACTGGCAGAGAAGCCATGTAGAGAAGTATTAGCCAAATTGCCATACTCACCTTTGAAAAGTCTCGAGTTAGACATGAAATTAAGTAGCAACCTCTGTTGTTTTGGTGTTTTCGCATTAGTTCGTAGATTAATAAGGACGGAATATCATACATAAAATGAACGAGAATTGAAAGAGAGGTTACCTAGTAGTTTAAGGGCATAAAGGTAAGGCCTACACTGTACTACTATGGTTGAGACTCATGGAAGGAGAATTATGCGAATGTAAAGTAGTGGTTGGGATAAGTATCCGGGAAAGCAAAAAGATACACTGTTGGTGGCACAGAAAAGGAAGACAATGCGGTGGATTATTCTACAACTAATTCTCGACTTGACAGACGTTTACACGGTTAGGGAAATTTTATTAAATAGTAGACTGAGTCTAACGCTAGCGTCCTACAGCACTAGAACTCAGACTCCACCCCTCCACTAAAATTAAATGAGTTGAGTTAACATCACAATTCGCCGCAGTCTGAGTAGCCTGTTCTTCGGCACTGGTGCATACTATTTGCTCACGGTCGGGCCTACGATCACAGTAGTGAATATAATGCTCCACGTTTGTGGTGCGCACCATGTTGATTGTTTAGATTGCTTTCGATCTCTTTTTCATGTTGACGAAATGGTCGGGCGATCTCAAGTACATGCCTTAACCTTTTATATCATTGGGGCCATTTAAGGAAGAAAAGCGGGTTCATTTGGGTAGGGGTGAATAGTCATTTGTGGCCGATAGATCCCCGCCATTTATCATACCTTTGCTCATCGGATAAGGAGCACGAGTACCTATTAGTAAGATCCTGCTTGTGGGGATAGGTTCCACCCTTCGATCTGACAATTGTTGTTACAAAAAAATTGCTATGGAATTGAATACTGCCTTAAACGTACAAGCTCCCTTCACGAATATTCTATTGGTCATATTTCATCATTCTTACTACAATAGTAAGACACATTTGTAAACCCCCTGAACTTTCACTTAGATTAGGGCCAGGAAGAAGATGATGAAAGACACAGTCCCGTTCCAACGCGACGGAACACGATATTGCGCGACCATAAGTAAACTACCAGGCTTCGATATCTTTATCCACAGTTCACCAATACTGGAATGACCCATTCTCAATTCGTAGCCATGGTCTTTGGGTAGCTCTCAAAAGCCCTGACCACAAGGCCTAAATTGTTTATGCTACCCCATTAGGCACAGGCACAGCTCTTCTACACTCAAAGACGACACGATGACTAGAGTAAGGCGCCATCGAACTTCAATATGATTGAGCACGTAACTCGAACACACTCACAGCCATGAAGTGCTCCCAGGCTCGACATGTGGCTAGAATGAAAGGTATCGAGCATATTTGCAGTCTGATATCCACGTTTGTGGCTATACTTTTCTTCGGCTCTCTCGGTCCATCTCAATCACTAAAGGATCACAGGTGCTTCCGCATAGGTCTCGTTTTAAGATGAATCAGATCGATCCTCTTATCATGCTTTGTTCATACGAATGTGGAGAAGTGATGAAACCTCCACGAAGTATTGTTTGCTTTTGTCGTGTCATTCTCGAGCTAACTGACCGTTTTCAATGCTCAATTTCATGTTACTGCTAATGATCAGTTACTTCTCCCTGATATATAAAACACGCCTAGAACCACCGAGTTCACCTCATCCTATCATTCTATAGAGCATGGACATTACTTCCTTCCAACAAGTCATTAATTTTCGAGGTACTCCTCTGGGTCACTATCATCGGTACCTCACAGTTAACTCACACTTGAGCTAGACTAGGCTACCACTCCGGAAGCTCCTAATGAGGTTTCAGGGCCCACTTATTCCCTAAACTCTTCAATGTAATAGGTTCTATGGTGCAGATCCATTTCAGTGTACTTTCACCACCTATTCGTGCTAAGATTAAGTGCAATTCGGAGGGTACTGATTGATAGACACTGCCAGGCTACGAATCCAAAAGCAACGCTGCTCATTTAAAAAATAATGAGTCGGGGATACCTGAGACGAACCTCTCTGAGTCAGTAGATCATCAAGCGTAGATATGTTTAAGTATCGATATCTTCGTATTTTCCGGGTGGTTATCACTTATTTAGGACGTTTTTCAATAACTGTTCTAGTTATATTTCTACTGTCAGTAATCCAAAAAAACGCTCGTGATTGCAATATTTGCAAATTTAGTGGTTGTTTATGCGACAGATTCCCACACTAACTACAGAACAGAGTACGATCAAAAATGTAATAGGAAGTAGTAGATCTGTTTATTACTTTGTGGGTGCAAAAAAAAATTGATATGCAGAGACATTATGAGTCCGCTGAGTCGAGACATTACCATAATTTGAATTGTTCATTTTCGCTTGTTACAACAATCTCGAACGTAATATCTTCGAGAGCTTTATTCTACAAGAGCTGTGCCTTTTGATATTTTAGAATTTCACTTGTCAGTAACGATTATTTTATAGTTCAAAGGAAATGTATAATCCAGATTTTTTTGAAAATTACTTTGTAATCCACATATCTTTTATTTAAGGTCCTAGTTCTTATTGTATGGTGGCAAATAAATATAGAATGTAGTAATTATCCAAAACTCATGTTGTAGTGGGTTTGGGTGTATGTACTACAGTTGACTTGAATTGTTAACTCCCTGGCTTGATAATTAGCATCAATATTAGAATTGAATTAAGGGTTTATTGAATTAGGTCAGATTACCCTATTACGAGTAGTTAGCTATCTGTCACTTATTCTAAACAAGAAAGGTTATTTTACATAGACTCAATTTCACTATACGCCTAAAGTCGCCTTAATCCTCTTCTTCTCAACATAGTCATCCGGAAACGGTAGTTTTTTAAGAAAGATCTTAAATAATCTCTTTTTATCATTGCTCAATTTTGTTTTCATCGCATGCCTTCATTGTTGAAGCATCTTTTACGTCTTTTCTTCGTTAGTTGCTAACTATTCACCCTAGCAAGGGCGAAGGGTATGGCTCAGTACGTCTCTCCTCTCGGTAAACCACTACGTTTTATGCTATGAGGATTGGATGATGGTCTTAGGTTTGCTACCTCCGTGTTTTTGTTGCACGGAGCGTTTCATTGATAAATATTTTTTACTCCTGATTTTTACAATTCTTTGATTTTCTGACGTTCTATTGTACTTGGCACAGTATTCGGGGAGCACTTTATTATATTCTATATTTATTATACTGTGTTATGCGGTGTCTTTAACCATTTGTGGTGAGTTTGTGATCTTTTACTTTCTTTGACCAGCAATTGAGAGGCACTCTGTGAGTTATTAACTACAGTCTCAGTTGTTAGGGCCTGATATAGTCGTTTGGACTTTAAGTTTTCATAATACAGACAAATTGAACTTTCAATGCCTCCATCGGACATTCGCGTTGACCTGCAGCTATTTGCTATAATGGGTTTGGTATACGTTTTTTAAAGGAGATGCGGCTAATATGTAATTGAGTTTAGCTTTTGTAAGTTGATCTTAAACTTTTCGTGTAAATCCTCATGACTAGAAAAAGAGTATAGTTCTGGCTATAGTACTAAGCGTGGGTAAGAGCTCTTAATTGAACGTTGTATAAGCGCTGTGCATTGAGCATATTCTAGTTTTCTCGAAATGTATGGAGTAGAATAGAGTGATTTGGTTAGGACGAGTTTGTATAACATCAATTGCTTCGACATTCTATGATAATTTTAGGGGTTTGAATTGCAGGAGATACAGGGTTGAATCTGGACGAATCCTGATGTTGGAATTTCCACATGAAAGAATGTAATGCACGCACATTCTAAATTGTTTATTATTATCTTGATTAGGATTGGCTAATGTTTGGATACATTTCATCGAGATGCATTTATGGAATTAATACACATCACAGGATGTGCAATTTTAGGCGATTGCTGAATCACCATTCTTTCATCAATGAATGCATGTAGTTGCTACGGCATATGGAGCCTTGTTTTTGTTCTGTTAAAAACTTTACGTGGATTTTCTTTAGATATAGGTTATGTAAAACTGAGAAGCTCTAAGCGAATTTGTAATGCTGTTGCAGACTATGGTGGTTTCATATCCTCAAATACTATTGGAAGTTAAGGGCTGCTTTTTATATAAACCTGCCAATGAAGGGTCTTTGAACAACACCGTGAACCACATGAGATGACTTTACGTACTGATTCTTGGCATAATCTAACGACCACGAAAGAATAAAAGCATAGCCGTTATAATCTTAAACTTCGTCGGGTATTGAGGATTTATTCATATTGCTACTTATTCTGTTATGATATGAGAAAGGAGGAAGAAGTGTATAGCTTGGATGGAAATGTTAAGTCATCGGCTTGTTCGGCAAAGCGTATTTCTGATTCAATATTGATTAAAAATTTATGTCTCCTATTCTTGCATGATATTTTTGGTGCTGTTATATCTGATCGACTGCTAAAGTTGTGAGTTTGTATATCTATAAACAACTATTAACTGACATGAACAATATCGAATAAAGTTGTGAAGGTGAGAGTTATAGATATGACAAGGTATGCGTATCATTAGGGGTGGGACAAAATTGAGTGCATACGATACCTATTGGGTCTATTATGTTCTTTGCACAATATCTCACACCTATTCCTTGATGTGCACAGTTATGTAATCTACACTCTAGAATATAATATTATATGGTATGTTCGTTGTTCTATATGTTATTGCTCTGATCAAGTGCACAAATGTTGTCCTATATTAGAGCAATTAAACAGAAAATATGCATTGGGTAGTATAAAGATTTCGATATATTTGGAAATGCCTTTCTACAATACTACAGTCATAAAGACAATTTTCTGTGCTCAAATAATTCTTACAGTGAGCGTTCTGTTATGAAAAGCATATTCAATAATCTATCGAGTAGTATTGGTAATAATATGATTAGGAGCATCTATCTATCGGACATCAGAGTGAACAATAAATGACACTGCATGAAGTTTATTACATCAATATTATTTCAGGAAGATAATCAGCCAATGATACGATCCTCATTAGGTTCATCTTCCAAATAGATTTTGTGGTATTATGTAGATATACTTGGGCACAACTCATCGGTTACAACCTGCAACCGCTATCTGATAATATTGCAGACTAGTTATTTAACTTGTATGACTGTTTTTTCCAAAAACAAATATGTATAATGAGCATTATACTAGTCATAGAAGAGTTAAGATGCATATATAATAACTGTAATTAACTCTAATTGTTTTAATATGAGAATTAAATTATGGCTTCACAATTGCATTAATCAAGTCGAAAGTTTGGACTTTTACTTATCGACAATTGACTCTGTCTCACATAACAATATGTGCGTTGAACATCAGTAACTTTGGGTTGTGATAGACCTAACACATTAGATATACAAGCTGGAGAGGTACCTATTCATCCTAAATTAACACTGTATTCTACCCTCTAATCTAATAGAGTAGAATTCGGAGAGAAAATCTTGTCATATCTTTCTCTTTTTCATTGATCTCCTTTACCTTTTAGCAATTCCGCAAATTCACTATTGAATATTAATATCCATGATTTATCGGTTACACTGGCAATTAATTAAATTCGTTCTTACTCTCAAGGCCTTCCGTTCTTTGCCCAGGCAACCAATATATACTATGTGTACTCATCGTTGTATTTATTTGTAAATTCTTAATTGAAATGACGAGTTATCCAAAAACTATATGATGTTTGAATTTGATTGTATTCCGTGAGGCTGACATGATGTTAGCAAAGAGTATTATCAACTATTACAGCATGGGCGCAAACGCGACAATTCTCAACATCATAAGACAAGCGGAGGGACACAGAGGATGAGAGGGGCTATACGAGTGCGCTTTTACTCTGCGGAGGCGGCGATAAGATTGTTATCAGTTGTATTCGCATCTAGGATGCGCATCACGTGGAAAGGCTGATTTCCTGCTGTTATGCAAAATTCTGTAAGCAACCGCAATACGCCCAAGTAGAAGTGTCATAACCGGTTGCATCACCCTCAGTCATTACTCATTAATAAAAATCACTTGATATTGCAATCAACCATAAAAACTTTAATACTGAGCTTACTATGCAGCTGTTGTATATAACGTTAGCTGGGTAGACCTACTATGAAATTTCTAGGCCTTAATGTAAGTTCTCTTACTGTTGGCAAGAATAACTGCCTAATTTATGTTATCTTTCCACATTTACTACTTGTAAAGAACTACTGCACATCACTTATGAATCATGCATCATATCATGAAAACATCATAAATTAATTTTGCTTCAGTATGTCTTTCTCTTTCATGACGTTATTTCTTATGCAATAATTGAATTGTAATATAAATAATATATTATTAAGATATCTATCACATAAGAATTACATGTAAATTTGGTAGACCAGGATCACATACCAAAATGTTATTCAATGTCATAAAGAGATAGATGCTATCACCATGGGATTTCATCATGTAACAGCTATATAGACATAGCTATGCAACTAGGTAAAGCTCGAAGTATATACTTAATGATTATTTTAGGCGAGAGAGTGATGAGATGCTAAATTGGCAATTCGATGATACTAATAACCAACATGGGCGGTCGGGACACACAAAATAGAAAGTACAAACTTATGAATAGTATCAGAAAATAGTTCATTGCCAAGAGTTGGTAACGAATGAAAGGGGGCGATGGCTATTGGGAACACGGGGAAGTAATGATTCTAAAAATACCAAGCTATTATTGGTATTAACCACAATTAAATAAGAAAGAAGGGAAGTAAAACCGATAATATACTCAAAATGTATGTCTATATGAGTTGGCAGCTTCTAATCTAAAAGCAGGATTACCTCTTAAGTTTGTGGTTCCTGCATACAAGAAGTCAGTTCAAGACATGCCAAAAATTTTAGTGTTATTACAATATGTAGTAAATTACTTGTAAAACTACTCGGTTGTCACATTGTAAAAACCTTATGATTGTTTAATTAAATTTGGTCAGTTGTAATCAGCCTTTTGTTATATGGACAGAAGTTAGTTTATGTCTTGGATAACTACTTCCTGCTTAGCAAGATGCTTTTGATTATCCAATGGTTTCAGGTAGGTTAGAGCTTCATGATTACGGCTTAAGGTGTAGCTTGGTGTTGTTTTTGCTAATCTTTTTCATTGGTTTAATTTTTAGTCATTTGTAAGGATTGATTGAATCATTTCATAATAAAGTTATTTGTGATGCCTGATTGTTTATATGCGACTTACCACCTTTTTTCTTGTTATTATTATTGATGTGTTAATTATTATCTTAGAATTATATTCATTTAATGTATCTGGATATTATAAGATCTATCTATCATGTTTCATATGAGGGTTGAGATATTACAGTATGAATACAACACACAGTTACGGTTTTCTAGTCAATGTTTGTCGAGGGATTAATGTGTATATTAGTGGTCTGTCGGTAATTTGCATGATGCATTCTAGAGAATATTATTGACTTAGTATGATAAAGACCAATATTCGTTTTTTTTCCTAAGTAGAAAGCATATGTTAAATAGTTCTAATGGAATTTTTTCTAACTTAAGTAAGGTTTAATTCTAATTTATTTTAAAAAGTATTCAGTGAGAAGTCATTAAATGCTTCATAACTCAGTAAATGTCATTTCAGTTGAAATAAAAGTTATCGTTACTTTCCTTGTAAATATAAGTTTTGTGGTGTTTTTTTCTATTTTTAAGGGCACTTATAATGATTTTTAGTTGTTCAAGTAAATGGACTGTTGGTTTGTTCTATGTAATGAATATCTTTATAAACTTTCTTATTTTGGTATGTTATGATCTCCTTTAGTTACAATTTGATATTATCTATTATAATTTTCTTTTAATTTGGACAGAATCTTTACATTTACTGACATGAGATATACTGATTGTCGATCATGGGGAAGCGGTATTGGAAATTATTGAAAATGAGGGTATTGTTTCTTTTTAAATTGGCATCACTAATTAATAGAGATTTGCTTTGCGAATTCGCTTTTTTCACACTGATAAAAAAGATCAGCTTGCATTGATACTTCAATATCATCAATGAAAACTGAGATTGAGAACCGTCATCTGAAACTCAGTCAGATCTTATCGAACAGGAAGGCGATATGACCAGTTTGTCTGTTATGTGAAATTAGGATGCAATATTGATAGGAAATAATGTTCAATGTAAGTTATTCGCATAATGGAATTTCTCATTACATATCTCCACAATTTGGTTATTACAGAAAAGACATTGGACAATATAGATATTTTAATAGTGATTGTATGAGTAGGAGTCCGAGCTTTTTTTGATTTATATCATTTCATGTCATACCGATATGCAATTTCTCTCTAATATGTATATGTTGAATGATGGTATTATTTATTTGTTGGAAAATGAAGACACCGACATTGTTTTCTGATGTATTGACTAAATCTTCTGAAGTCTTATATAAATGAACGAAATATTAGTCTAAGTTAATGATAGCTTAGTCTTATTGCGGGTCTTTTACAGGTCTCTCATTGTGACAATAAAATGAGCACTCTCCGGCACCAACAACACAACACATGGAGAGACTGAAGGTTAAATTTGTATTTCTGATATTAAGGATGGAATAATTTTACAAATTTGATGAAGTTTTTATTTCTACAGACACAGCATCAGAAATAGTTGAAAATTTCTACAATATAAGGGCTGGGGGTGATGTTACTAATGAGATCGCAATAAAGATACAATCCGCTTTTATTCCTGATAAGCATAAGCATAAATAAATTTACCTAGAGCAATCTCAGAGATGTTATAGAGGTTCACACCCCCCGTTGGAACATATCTTTCTGAACAAAATGGAGATTTTTCTTCTACTAGTCGTTCTTTATATTGTATTGTTCTGAGGTAATCTCTTTTGTTTTTGGCTTGCGTCCCATACCTATTTTTGAGAAAAGAGTGTAATATACAGTTGTAAAAGGTTGAAACTAAGGTGATTCCGTTCAACAAATGGCCTGATAATAGAATGACAAAAGAACTGCAGATATATTAGACAGCTGAGTAACTAGACTGTCTGGACCGTAAATTTTTTGGAAATATTTATCAACACATCCACCCATTGATTCCGTCCGACCACAGTATTGTTATTTGAACGACCGCCCTAGATATCATGAATTGAATAGTTCGCAATTACAGATTGCTAAAGCTAATTTTCGGATGATCCATGCATCAAAATTCACTTTTATGAGTCATTGATACCTAGGGTTGCGTAATTACATCCATTGAAAGAACATGAGTATAGAGGGATTCTGGTTATATGGTAAAGCACGGTTTAATTTATCGAACATTTGTGCCATTCCTTATCATCTTTTAGATTATTTTTTGGGTGGTCTTAGCGTTCGTCGCCTCACATTGCTAGTCTAATATCCTTTCCACTCGTCCGTGTGATTTTATGCACGATCAAATATTACGTATTTATCTAAGATCTATCTTCCATTAGTCTCATTTTATTAAACGCTCCAGGTGTACGCTAGCCACCCTGGGTATTATATAGTGGATGGGGAGAGACTCACTAGTCTCGAGATCCTTTCTAATCTGATACGGGCTATCGGAGAATGACATTACACAGTTGATAAGTTCGATTCGAGGATAACTCATTTGATTGATAGAATTGAGCCGTTTTATAAACATGCACCGAATACATTATCTCTTGAAAGCAGATCATGAAACTTTGTAAACTACAGGCGTGATATAAGATGATGAAATCAAAGAAGGAAAGGAACAAAATTGAGAAACAAAAGTGGAGGTTGAACGGGGATCTCAGGTTGAGCAATCTACAGCCATGGAACTCAGTGTTTTACTTTTTTAGCTGGGTCTTAGTGTACCGAGGGTTGGGGATACTGGAGGGTCAGGTTTTGGTTATGGTCCTAATAGCTTAGATATTGTGTATCATGATTTCCCTTATTTGCTTACTACTTTAGCATTAAGGATAACTCATCTCGACTAGAGACTATATCATCGCAAGATGGGATAACTGCTCTATGTAATATATGTGTTTCGGTATTGAAGTTGTTAATGATAATACAATGTAGTTTTGTAAAATATCTACGTTACTTTCTTTTTATATTCTGAATCACGTTTACAAACTTCCTCAATATCAATAGAACCAACAAACAACCTGTCCCAGGGGCGGGCAAGACATCGAAAGTTCTCAACTGCGCGCATTGAAGGGATTTCCCCCAGAACGCAACGAGCATGTTGCCGTAGGACACGTGGAACACGAGTCTAGTTTAACTAAAATGACAAGAGAGTGCACTAATGAAATTATTGCAACTTAAATTTCAATGAAAAAGTTAAAATAACTAAATTGTCTCATCCGACTTAACCATCAACAGAGGTGATAATAGCTTTAGAAAGACATAATTTACCCAGTCTTAATTGGTAGAGAATCATGCTTCAGTAGAATAGATTACTGCAAAATCGAATTTAAGTCTAGAAGGATAATGTCACATTTTCACACGGACTAATTTATATGTTAATGTTGCTGAATTATTATAGGTATAGAGTAAACTCAGGGTTTCGCTACATCATGATACGCTACCTGACGGAGATAATCATTATTATAAATGGGACTGGCTTTTCGATTTATTTTATGGGACTATATGAACTAATCTAGTTTGTCTCATCGCACACATGGGTAAGGATGATCCTGGATTAGATGATCTGCTTATACGGTCAGTGACACTTGAAAATTACTAAGAGTAAGATATATCTCCACTCATTATGTCGCTCTGCTATTTACTATGGTTGATTATCTATATGGAACTGATATTTTCTTTCATATTGAAATAGTGGTTGAGGTGGTATAACTTAACGCCCGTTGTGTTTTTAAGAAAATCCTTGCCTATTTGGATTTCTTGATCATAAAATGTCATCAAGGTGATCAGAAGAGAATTTCACTGGTCATGACTGGTTAGATGTTTGGGCAGGGGTTGGCAAGCTGATGTTCAGAGAATGCTGCACTCTAAGATCTTTACGTGTCGGATAATATGTATAAGGGTTAAGTTTGCTTTCCATTATTTATGAGCTATTGTTGCAGCTCTTTGGGCGCCCCACAACCATATATAGTTATCTAGCCTTACCTAGTGATCTTATTATTTGGTAGTAAGATCACATCTCATTGTTCATCCTCGAAATAAAGAATCATATACAAACAAAAATCAATCTTTCTTTCACCATACAATCATTTCGAGGAAACCGGCAGAGACGCGCATAGAAGACGAGAGTCGCAATTGAATTAGTATATCTAAGATGAGGAGATTGTATATACGCTCAGGTTGGGTATACAAATATAATATAAAATAATTTTGATCGCCACACTAGTGTGTAGTTGTCTGTGCAGGGTAATCCGGTATTGAGAGGGAGAGAAGGGGAGGAGCCTAATTCGTTGTCCCATAGTACGTATTAGGCGTGAAAGCAACAAAAAGTGCAAGTCCATTTTGTTAAGGCATACTTTATGTTGTAAACACAGCTGCAAGCGTACGACAGGAATTGAAAGGTAATGCTTAAGTCTTAATATGAATGTCAATGGTCGTTTTTGATTAATCATATACATAGAAAGGTTGAATTTCCTAAAACAAGCATCAAAAGGGGGTTTAGAATTGAGACTGTTGGGCCCTTCAAACCACTCGCAACACGATGGACCGAAGACCAGAACGCTGCTTAATGACCCCTTTGGAACTTGTCGAACCTTAGAACCATTGAAAAACCTCTTAGATCTATGGAAATAGCCTTCTAGATAAAGCTTTTATGTGTTTGAATGGTGTTGAATTAGGGGGTTTTTGAGGAAGAGAGAGTGATGAGAGAAAGTTGTACAGTGAATGAATGCATCGTCAAAACAACAAAGTTTTGAAAATGAATAGGGGGAGGCTCCCTATTTATAGGCACAAGGTCGAAATCGAGCACAAAAACATGATTTTTTGCGCAAAACCAAAACTGGGGCGCCATTGGCACCAATTTTGGCCTGGATTATTGGGCGATTCTTGCTGATAGCGTGATTTGCGATTGTATAGATATCATGATATAACGTACGTGATTTTATATGATTATATTGAATATTATCAGCGATGCGTCGGATATTTATTGCGATATGTTCGAAGATTGCTTACCTCGTAATAGTGAGATGTATGAAATATAATATCGTAATTATCTATAAATTCGCGATTTTATATGATCATAATTTTTAATATGCGTTTATGGCTATTACCAACGATGCTGCGGATTTTCGCTCGCAGTCGGACGCGTGTGTAGGGCGTACCCTTCAGGGGTTTACCCGAAGCTTCAGTGTCTGGAATTGAGCCATGGAATCATGAAGGTTGGGTGGTGTGTTGTCGAGTTGAGGGACGCCACCGTGCTATACAGGTTAAAGCGAGTCAGATACGCCCGATAACATGTTGCCAAACTAATGGCCCACCAATATAGTCCAGTAACCAGATAGTATGGTCAGGGACATGGTAGATTGGATCAGTAACCCAGATCGCGCCGATGTAGCGCCTCTGAAGCTCGGTCTCATGTAAGTTCATAAGTCATAGAATTGAATTCAACGAAAACTTATCGATTATGATCTTGAAAGCGCACTACTAATATAACTAGGTGGGTTGATATTGATGTACAAACATGACTGCTAACCAATGGATAAAGCCGATCACTTGATTGTTAGTCCAAGTATAATAAGCGTGCTAGAAACACGGTCGTAAGAGCATGATATCTGTGTTTGAATTGTAATGAAAGCAATTGAATCCGGGTCTTGGGTTTTAAAGCAATACATACAAGTGTGATAGAATATGTACCCATGTAAGTACGAAACATGAATGAAACATTTAAGCAGGTTAGTTAAGCAATAATATACAGGTGTGTGGCTTGACCACTTGTCTAACTGCGAATAAAGCAAATTGTAAAAATAATAATAAATAAATGTATAGCCGCCTATTGCGATACTGATAAACAAATCAACAACATGTGTAGTAATTGATGAAGAAGAGCGCTCTCATAAAAGTTGCTATAATGCAAAGCAAAGAAGCGTTAGTATGACAAGCAACATTAAGTAATAAAGATAAAACTATTGAACCATAAAAAGTGATGAACTCCTAACATTATTTATCATAGAAGCTTATAGAAGGTGATTTTCTACACTTTGTTATCGAATTAAAACGTAATAATATACGTTGTGGATATGCTATCTGATATAGACAAAGAAGACAGGGAATGAGGTTTTGGGTGAAGTAACTCAGAGGTAACCTTGTATTTCGATTCGTTGAATCGATTCGAAAAGGGAGCGCGAATCTCGTATATGAATGTGAAGCTGTGTAAGTAGGGATCTGAAAGAGTCTATAGGGCGTGAAAGTTTTTTGAAGTTTGTGAAGTTTGGTGGGTGTGAAAAGTTTTCAGAATCGAAGAGGCAAGGCGATTAGTTGTAGTTTCGATGATTGGAACGCAGCTAAGAGAACATTGTTAGAGTGGAGCGTATATACTCTGGGTGAGCATATATACCTCATCAAGCGAACGTAGTATCGCTCATTGGCAATTGGCATGGTGAGCCGTATATAGCTCATGGGGAAGCGTGAGTATCCGGCTTGGAGCGTTAGCTTGAGTCTCATAACGTGTTAGTGATCTTTGGCTCTTATTCGAAGATTTTCTTATTCTGCAAGATTAGGAGTGAATCTAAACATGCCCCTCCAGAAAAAGTCGATCCTAGGGTTTTAGCAGGATCCGGACGTTCCTGTAATTTTTTGGTATTTCCCGGTATTCTTCTGTGCGTTTATTCGCACACGTATGTTTGAATATTTGTATGAATATTGCAAATGTACTATTAGAAAGCTCGGGGTAAGAAAGGCGGACAAATATCTAAAAATACTGGTGAACTCAGAAAAATAGAGAATGCAATGAAGAAGTGAAAATTATGGAGATCAACGAATATACAATTATTTTGAACGAAAAAACTTACAGTTATACTAGAAATCCGAAAAATAGAAAGTGATAAAGAAAATCTTTTGGCTCTTGATGACCCTTTGCTCATGATTCGAGTGTGAATTCACGAGATATTTTGAAATTTCTACGAGTTGCAGCCTGCGTTCTCTTCGAAATCGAATCAATCACGACGTGGTATGTTCAATCGATCGATTACTCATTTGGGGAGACCATTTGGGGTGTGACGCGTGTCTCTGGTTTAAATTCGGGGGCCCGCTATGCTCGGTTTTGCGTTTTCGCTTAAGAAATTCGTAAATATTAAACCATAAATCAAAAAATTATGGAAAAAATGTAAAAATTCCTTATGAAAATTTTGTTAATTTTGGAATTGTGTTCATAATTTTAATTAATAATCGCAAAATTAATTAAATTTTCTGAAAATTTCGAAAATTGTAAAAATCGCCTAGAAAAATTCAGAAAAATTTCGAAAAATTCTTGAAAAATMTTTAAAAATAAGTTAAAATTATTTAAAAAATWAAAATTATTTTTTGAGGTGCTAAATACCTGGAATAGGTGTCCGGTGCAACGGAATCAGCCTTTTTTAGGGCTTGTCAAGGTCCTAGCTCTCTCGATTTGACTTGTGTGTTGCGAGGGGTGTCTTATCATTGGTCGTTTCGGGCTAGGGACAAATGTATGTATCTACATACTCCYGGTCTGGTAGTGCACTAATGGTCTTGATTAGGGGACAAGGGAAAGGGTGAAGTAGTGCATAACACCCCCCCTTCTAGCAGCCTTTACTCGGTCATTGCGAGTCCATTGAAAAAAAGACAACAACAAACATATTTCCGTTTTAACCCTAAGCATGCAAATTACTTGGCGGATTATTTAACAGAAATATGTGCATATGGGACTAATTTTTTGTTGCGACATGTGTTGTTTAGATCCGTATTCAAGGTTCCTAAAAGCCAATTAGTCCAAGAATTAATCTTATTAGGCGTGAGAACATGTAGACTGTCGATCTTGTTTAAGACATAAGAATAGTGTGGTTTGCAAGCATGCAAGCATTAAACAAGAATTAAAAGTTGTGCCTAAGATTTATTTTAATTCATGTCAAAATAGTTTGTTTATCAATATTACGTGCCAATTACATAGAAAGTCAAATTTCTAACAAACATGCAAAAGGGGGTTGAGAAATTGAGGCATTGGCCTTATACTAACCTTGCAACACGACACAAATAATTGAGAACGATGCTAGGGACCCTCGCGAACTCATACGAACACGAACAAACCCAAATAGAACACAAAATGAACCAAGAACCCAAATGGATGTATGAATAAATGTGAATTTGTATTTTTAAATGTGTTTAAGAATTGCAAAACAATTTATGTGAATTTGAATGTAAGAGAGAGTATTTGAGAGAGTTTTTAGAGAGAGAGAGAGAGAGAGAGAGAGAGAGAGAGTATTTGAGAGAGCTAAGCATATGAAATGTGTGTCCGTGAAATGAAAATTAAGGTTCTTTATTTTTAGGAAAACGAAGAATGAGGAACAAGAGACCCGAGCGTAGTTGCGCCCAGGTGGGCGTAATAGTGCCCAAGGCAGCTTGCCATTTTGGTGCGATTCGCTTGCCTWATATACCTAATCTGTATAAGAAGAAAATTCGGAAAAAATATCTTCGGATATTGTACGTGCCCAAGAAGCTAGAGGATGAACCTAGACTGTCTTGGGAGTAGTCCAAGTGGGCCCCACCTTCTAGAAGGTTCCGAAAGCTTTCGGAACAGGCCATTTTGGTCGGGTGCACGTTTTAGCTTCGAAAATTCATAACTAATTTTCTACACACTACTACAAAAAAAGAGTAAAGAGACCAGTCAAAAAGGGGCAAAGAGACCGCATATCAACCGGTCTCTAGGTGATAGGGCCTCTTAGAAGGTAAAGACCCGGTTTATTTTGCGGTCTTATATACTGAGACAATAAAGACGGGTGCTAATAAACCGTCTCTTTAGTTAGTATGGGATCAGACCGATCTGGATACTGCACATACTCGGTCTCTTATATGAGTAATTATATGATATTTTTATTACATCAAAGACCTGATTTGATGGCAGCAACGGTCCCTTTGATTATTTATTATTAAAAAAAGTATACGGGGGAGTCCACTACTTTAATTCACAGAATCATATCACAAAAAAAACTTAAATGAATTGTGGAGTAGAATTCTCCTCGTCACATTTCTAACAAAGAGTACATACATACATATAATTTAAAATTCTTAGAAATACATCAATAATTACAACTATTGCCTGTTGCACCACCATCAATAATACTACTTAGACAAACTACTTTCACTTCTCTCTCTGAACAGCAGCTCCGTCAGTCCGCGATGCACCACCACTATTGCCTGCTGCACCACCACGCTTGCCTACTGCCCACCACACCGACACAACACCAATCAAAGAGAACAAACAATCAGATTTGAAAAAGAAAATTCAGAGAAAATCGAACAAGGAGCAACAAGGAAAAAAATGGTGAAAACGAACCCAACGAAGCTCAAAAAATCGAAAACAAAAGTAGTGAAAATAAAAAATAGATAAAAAACAAAGTAATTATCAAAGATTAAAAATAAAAACAGTGAAAATCGAAAACAAATTAAGAAAAAGTTGATGTTTTCTACTTGATTTTTGATTTTGTTGACTTGTTTTTCAACTTTAAAATATATATTTTAAAAAAAATAGTAGAAACAAAGTAAGAACATATATCTAAAATAAAAAAAAATCAAGTAGAAACAAAGTAAGAACGCAAATCAAAAATCAAAAAACGAAAAAAATTCTGAAAAGAAAAAGTAGATCGAAGGCGAAAAATAAAAAAAAAAATTGTAGCAAAAAAAATCAAGAAATTAAAATTGAAATGATAGAACCACAGACACGACTGAAATCCAAAAAAAAAAAATTGGAAAAACCAAAAATCGAAACTCAAAATCGAAAACACTTGAATCAAAAAACAAAAAAACGAAAACAAAAAACGAAAACCAAAAACAAAAAATAACCTAGATCTACAAATAAATGATCCAAAAATTTTGAAAAAAATGCCCAAAAAGAAAATAGTAAATGATCTACAAATAAAAACGAAAGATTAGAAAATCGAAAACCCAAAAACTAAAAACGAAATCCAAATATTTTAAAACYAAATATCACAAAAGAAACAAAATCGCCAACTAGAACGAAACCCCCAAAAACAATTTGCAAACGAACATAATCGAAAATTCGAAACAACACAAGAATAGAAAATCAATCATATATGCCTTTAAAATACAGATTATAATAATATAAAGGGAAGAAATACGAAAATTTACCTCTTAAATTTGAACGAAGCTTGCAAGAGAATTCCTTCTTAATGAAACTAAAAAAAAAATAAAGAAAGCATAGAGAAAATTGGAAGGAATGAGAAATTAGAGAAAAGAGAGAGAGAGAAGACAGAAAAGCAAGAAGAGACTAGTAGAGTCAACAGACAAAGGAGAGAAAAAAAATTAAAGTTGGAGTTGGTAGTGGTGATATGTAGAGGCCAATATTTTGGCGCCACTTGGATCAAAGAGACCGGTTTATCATAAAAACCGGTTTTTTCTTGAAAATAAGAGATGTGTTATATACCGGTCTTTAAGACATGTCTAAGAGACCGGTTTTCATGAATATGGTCTCTTAACTAAGAGACCGTTTTCATAACCCCACCGGTCTCTAAACTGTGCCAAATCCAATTTTGTAGTAGAAAGTCCGAAAATTATGGACAAATATGCAGAATATCCTTGTAAAAAATTGTGCATTGAGATAAATTCGTAATTTTAGAGTTGTTTTCATAATTAATTAATTATCGCAAAATTAATTAAATTGTTGAAAATCTCAAAAAATGCAAAAATGCTTTAGAAAATCAGACAATCCGAATAATCTAGAAAAATTTTTTAAATAATTTAAAATTTTTTGAAAAAATAAAACTCATTTAAGGTTGTTTTGTGTAGGGAATTGTGCTAGTGTAGTGAAACTTGCCTTTTTAGGGTTTATTAGGGCCACTCTCAATTCAGTTGTGTGTTGCAAAGGGGTGTCTTATCATGACGTCTTGGGCTGGGACAAATATAGGTATCTAACATACCTAAAAAGCCAAAATGCATGGAAGCAAAAGAATATATTTCTGATTATTAAACAATGCCTAATCTATATGAAAATGCAACTAAATGCACCTAATGAAGTAGTACTATACCACACTAGACATTTTTTTTGTCCAATAAACAAGTGAATATCCACCAATTATACAGACCAAGTGATTTTTTGAAAGCTAAAAATCATTTTTTGTTCAAAAACTATTTTTTGACACATAAATCAATTAAGCATGGCTGAAAACATTCTCTGACACTTTTAGATAGCCAATCAATCTTACCGCTTCTTTCTTCAAGCTTGACTTTCATTAGGCGCCCACACATTGTCTTTTACTCACTTCAATTTGATGATGTCGGGGCTGCACAAAATCCTTACCATCATTTGTTAAGATACCAAAATGCATAGGAATACACGAGTCTTTTGAAGGGTAGGCTTAAGGTGATAAAGGTGGGAGTGTAATTTGGGATGGTGGGTGGTAATTATAACAAAAAACAAATCTAATTGAGAAAATTACCTAGACATCTTTGGCCACAAGATGTAAATGTCACAAAAACTTCAACTAGAAATCAAATTATTTCATACCAACAACAAATCAAATAAAACCAAAATTCCTCCTCATCAACTCCAACAATACACAACACATTCTCCCTTCTTTTTTCATTTWTCTTTCTTTTGCTTTACGGGATATTTGATGATTTGTATCCCATGATTTTTTCATGTTTCCTCTTGTTTTCAACATTGTTCATTTCATTTGTTTTACATAACAACCTCCTTTCTACTAGCTCAACATTATTTCAAATCATAGCAAGYCCTTCAACACAACATACTTTCTATTCTAAACAAAGAATTACAATGAAGCCATAGGCTTGTACAAAGGTGAGATGTAAAAACAAAACAAAAATCCTAATGATGTCTTTGAAAGCTCTAATCAACAAGAAATGCCTCAATGATATTTCCAAACTATTCAGTGATCGATCTCAGGAAGCTAAAATGAAAGTCCCAATTAGGACGATCAAGAAGGAGGAACAATTAGATGAGACTTACGAAGTTCTAGCCTCCAATAAGTATTTATCACACAAGAAGAAAGCAAAACCATCTTACCGCAAACCATACCATCAAAAAGGATTTTATGTCTAGGGCTGTGCAGAAATTTCCAATTCCGATTTCTAATACGATATATGGTTTTTTTTTTCGAAAATACGGACTTCCGATCCGGTTTTTTTAAGTTCGAAAAACCAGATCGGATATCTGGTTTTTAAATTCGGAAACCGGAACGGATCCAGAATGCAATTTATTGAATTCGGATATCAGAATTTCCGGATTATATGTAAAATTGGGCTTTTAAATTCAGAAATCGGATCGGATATCCGGTTTTTAATTTCGGATATCATATATTGAACCAAAATGTTTGGATTTTAATCAAAAAATGGTGTTAAAGTAACGCAATATAAAGCTCCAAATCYGATTCAGATATCCGCTTTTTCGATCCGATTTTTTCGGATATTCCGAAATTCGAAAATCCGAATTATTTGGYTCGGAATCGGATTAAAAAAACAGATTTCCGAAAATTCGAATATCCGGAAATTCAGGTTGGAATTTTTCCGGTATCCGYTTTTGAACASCCCTATTTATGTCACCATATTGAATTAGTCATCCAATGCCAATCAAACTCATGAAAGGTAGAAAAAATCATTTGATTTTCGAAAATCACTTGTCTACAAATTAGGATYAAWATTCATGCAACATGAAACTAACACTATATGACTCCTACCACTAACTAAGAGCAACAAAAGAAGTTTATTGTCAAGTTCGCAAGAAAGAGTTCCATGTGGGATGGTAGGATGTACGTGAATGGAATGCACCACCCCTTAAGCATATTGCCTGGCCATCTCTAACAAGGCATAAACCTCGTCCATGTTTACACTCTCCTAAAACTCCTGTATGCAACAAATAAAAAAATAATAATTAAATAAATGAGAGGAAAGAATGTACCATGAGTGTGGTGGAGATATTCTACAATGCAAAGAGTTAGTATAGAAGAAGGAAAAAGAAAAGAGAAATTATTAATAAATTCCAATTGCATTGATATAATAGCTCATCAAAGCCCTTAGAAGCTTATCAAATGCATCTACATCTCACAAAATAATAGATAAGAGATTAGTAGAATAAGAATATGCAAGACATCAAAGACTCTAATATATTTACAACAAGAAGATCTAAACTCAAAAGAAAAAAAAAAATTAAAAGAAACCTTACTTACCTCATTTGGATGAACAAAATACATATTTACATTAATTACACCCAAACGAGTTTCCTTGTTTGCAGATTTATCATGGATTAATGATCGAGAAGAGAGAAAAGATGGGAGATGGAATAGAAAAGAGGTAATAAAGTTAAGTTTTCTTGAGAAAGGAACATGAGGTTCAAAAACCAACATTTTGGGCACTAAAGACTCACTAACTTTCCCACTCTTAACCTTATAAACTTCGTCCACAATAGACTCTTCAATCTCACAACTTTCTCCCTCACTTTCCTTCAGATTCTCAACTTCAGCATTACAAGTCTCCTCTACTTGACAAATTTCTCCATCAAATCTTAAACCATCGTCATCACCATACATCAAATAATCATTCACCACTTGTTGTAAAGAGTTTATTACACTTTGTAAACTTTTTATATCCTTATCATATTGCAATAATTGGGTATTTTGATTCTTCATAAAGTTCACAATAGTGAGCTCTAAGTTTGACATAGATGAGTCTGATTCAGATTGATAATTACGTTGATAGTCAACCTATGAGGAGGGATCATAATAATTCTCATAAGACTCATCATATGACACACCATTTATATTTACAAAATTCTCAAAAGAACTAAGAAATCTCTGAGAATTTTCCATATATTTGTCAAAAGCAATCTTGAGAGAAGACTTAGGTTCTTGAGAATAAGAAAATCTTGCAAAATCATATTGGAGGGAAGGATCATAATTTTTCTCATAATATTCATTGTAGTGAACATGAGAAAATTCATAGGAATTCATCACTAGTACAACAACGTATATTTGCGTTGCACCCTAACCCCTATTTGCGTCGCACTTTAGAGGCGATGCAAAAGCTCTCGACGCAAGTGAGTTAAATCTTATTTGCGTCGCAACTAGGTGTGATGCAAATGAATATTATTTGCGTCGCACTTTTAGCTAAAGTGTGACGCAAATAACTTGTGCAAAACACCAAAAAAACGGTTATTTGCGTCGCACCTTAAGCTATAGTGTGACGCAAATAACTTTGCCAAAACTAAAAAAAGCTATTTATGTCACACCTTAAGTTAAAGTGCGGTGCAAATAGGTTTTCGAATTCAAAAAAAAATTGATAAAATCAATATAATTGTAATATTAATGAATCATATACAAAATACAATATTATTGAAAGATATATGATTACAATGTAAACATACAACTTTCACAATTCATTGTTATGATAAATGGAATTCTAATCACACGAAAATAAGTTTTGAAAGCATAAATAGATAACTCGGGGTAAGAACTATAGCCAAAGCACTAAATGTACACACTTTCTAGCAGCTTTCCTGAGAATATAACAAGGATTGATTACTCTTTTACAAAGACTAATATAGCCGGGTTCACAATAAGTTATTGTGAACCCAATCTACGTCACTGATATTAGTAAAGTAAGTACATGATTTTACGGTTTCCAAATAAAAGCGCTTTTCAGATTCCTTTATTCAAAAGTTGCAGTTGCTTTTCTTCATCCATTTTCAACTGCTGCAGTGCAACATTTTCTCTCTCTTCATTCTCTCTCTTCATTCTCTTCATCTTCATCTTCTATAATTTTCTCTTTGCATTTTCAACTTCATCTTTGCATTTTTCATTTCTTAGAAATGACTAGAATAACGATCAAGAATGGAAACTCTAAAAAAACTTCTGAAATTGGCGAGGAACAGTGTGAAAAAACGGTGAAAGTTAGTGATAAAGTACTTGCGAAATTCGACAAAACTGATTTTAGAAAACAAGATGTTTGAGAGTTCTATCGGTCTCCTCCTTCAACTCAGAAGTCTATTCAAGGTTAGATCTGTTTTTATGTTTTTCTAAACTCATTATTGTTTATATCTTTGAAATTTTTGTTATTTTTAATGTGTAACGTTAGATCTGTTTTTATGTGAAATTGTGTATGTTATTTAGTTCTATGGTATATTATGTATTTTGTTAGTGATATTATGTAATTGTTGTTGTTATTTTGTTTCGGTGTAAAAACGGTTGTCGCTACGTTGATAAGTTACATAGTTGTTTAGATAATGTATAATGTAGTTTTAAATGTTATTATGAATTTTATGTGATATTATATGTTTTATGTTATTTGTAGTTTTGTAATAATACGGTTTTTAAATAATATAATTTATTTGTGCACGCTTTTTGTATGTCACAATCTCTACTTTCGGTTTTCGTAATATTAGGTCTTTTATGTAGCTTTTCTTAATATTATATTGTTGTTTTGATATTATGTATTTTCAGATAATATTATGTATCTGAAACATGTATTTTTAGGTTTTCGTACTTTAGGTGCTGTTATGTATTTTTTTGATATTATGTTTTTATAGTTGAATTATGTATATTCAGATAAATATTATGTATCTTGTGTGTTTATTATTATTTATATTATCTAGGTTTCTCATGTAGTTGTTGTATATAGTATTTTTAAATGACAAAATGTTTTTGTGCGTGGCTTTGTGTGTCTGTCAAATCTGTATTGTTAGGTTTTCGTATTAATTTGTTAATATCTTTTGTTGAATTATGTCTTATAGTTGATATTATGTGTTTTAGATAATATTATGTATCTTGACTTTGTATATATTATTTGATATTTTAGATATTCTCATGTAGTTGTGTTGTATTATAGTCGTTTTTAAATGACAAATGTATTTGTGCGTGCTTGTGTGTCTGTCAAGTCTATATTTATTGGTTTCTTAGTCTTAGGTCCATTATATTTTTTGTTGATATATGTTTTATATTGATATTATGTATATGTTTTATATAATTTAGTTGTCAATGATTTAAAACTTTCACGTGTTAATATATATTTTATATAATATATAGTTGTTAACTTTTGATATATTAGTTAACTGAAATATTGGTAATCTTGAATTTTACAGAGAAAAGTAGTAAAGTAAATATGTGATATCTCGACGAATGATTCTCCACACATTTTCAAGGTATAAATTTTAATGCAGTTTTAATAATACGTATATGCATATTATGCAATGTTACATTTTATGCATGATGTTCTGTTTAGGTGATATTATGTATTTTTGAATAATATTATTATCTTTCATATTATGTATTTTTAATAATATTATAGTCTTTCATATTATGTAGTTTTGAATAATAATATTTATCTTTCTATTATGAGTTTGAATAATAATATGATCTTTTATATTATATTATTGATGTGGCACGTAAAGCCACGGTCGCATCTAAAGTGGTCAGGGGAATCCAACGTGGCGCAAAGTTACTTGCCACGTGTTAGAAGCTAGTGGCACTTAATTTGTATACCTTCAACGAAAAACCGGATGAATACCGTAAAGGAAACAGCTTAAGCAAGCAAATAGGTAAAACAATGCATAGGATGGTGACAAGTGTCACACATCCAAGCTTAAGGTATAAGGGCAAAAGCTAAAATACCCTGGAGGCATCATTTTACACACATTTCACACATATTTGAGAGCATTTATTTCATACTTAACAAGTATATGAACTTATCTCTCTAACTTCTCTCTACATTCAATTGCATTCATTACTTTCCTCCTTCCTTTACTTACTTAGGCATCGAGAGGGAGATAATCCGAAAAGGATTATTTCCTTCTTGCAGGTGCAAGCGTTTGCGAGGAACTTGAAGTGCCAAGCCAACGACAGTTTCCAATCCAGCAGGCTCCCTTAAGTAGCGTAGACGGGAAGCCTCCACCCATCTCTCACCTGCAGCAGAGGAAATTTTGTAGCTCGCAAGCGAGACTTGGCTACAACATTTGGCGCCGTCTGTGGGGAGGCGATCAGATATSGCTTCAAGGGATGATCAAACCAGACAAGMAAGGAATACTCCTCCATCTTCYGAGAAAGAAAGCAACCCAAATGGGGAGAACCACCCTGATRACTCCGTCTTCCACGYTGAGGAAGATTTGGGCTCCTACGTGGGAACGGAGCTCTCCCTCTAAGACTTGGATGGAAGATATGTTACACTTGATGTACTAAAAAAGGAGATAAGCACGGGGGTGTCCGAGGTATTGGATCGCTTTGCAGAGCAGCAAGACATGAAGGAACAACTCCAAGCCCTCAAAGAAGAGAATGCACGATTGAAGGCTATGCGTGAAGGCAAAGCAACGGCCGGTGGTAGTGAAGATCCTGCCAAGACTCAGGCCATGGAATATAGTACACRTGTGATACCCAACATCAAGACTACTAAGGTCAAGCATCCTACCCCCAGAGAAAAAGGYAAGAATGTTGAGACCCAGATTATTCCCATTGAAAGGGAGAAGAGTRAGGTTAGGAGATACCGCAACACTCCTAAGCCTCTTTCCATTGCCCCAAGGACTCAATCCATGAGGGGTCCATATCGTTTCAACAATGATGGTGATGATGAGTTGTCCAACAAAAGTCATGAGTCCGAGGATGTTCGAGCACTCATTGAAAGGAAGAAGTGAGAACGTGAAGCTTCTTCGATGGATGCTAGGAATATCATCCAGAGAAGGAAAGAGCAGGCTGAGAGCCAAGATGCAAGAAGAGTCCTTGAAAAGAAGAAGGCTGAGAAGCTTAAGCAAGCGACTCATGATGATGAACATTCCCTAACGGGATCTACCCCAT
>SNQN01005125.1:27605-46630 GCA_008642245.1 Bassia scoparia | reverse complement strand
ACAACACACCCCCCACACCCCAACATAAGGGGAAAAGGAGAGTTAAAATCGTACTTAATGAATTACAAAATGAGACTGAGTTAGAGGCCGCTACAATGCGGGCGAATTGGGTTACAGATCTGATTCGTACATGTCCCCCCAACCCACGACTGGTTACTTGATTGGACTGGGGCCATGTTGTTTTTGGCACCAACGTTCGGGCGTTCGTGAATAACTTCTTAGGCACGGTGGCGACTCCCCTTACCGACAACACTACCCCAGCACCTCACGTGGCGGATCCGTGGCTGCAAGCCCACGCAAAAGCAGCCTCGATTGTAGTTAGACCAAGATGCCCGCGCGCGCGCTATAAACGCTGAGGGCGCGGCCACGTCCTACACTTTGGGCTAATGTACCGGTGTGCAGGGCTCAACAGTAGTATTGGTCACCTCACAACGGATGCAGGTCTGTCAGCACCATGCTGTTGATAAGTGTTTAAAGCACAAGAAGTAACTTGGACCCCTCTCGGGACTTGGGACATTCTGACCTGGATGATAAGCCTCAGACATTCTAAACAACGATTAAAAGGGATCTGATTATCTAAAGTCTACTTCTAAATAAGGGCCGTCATTGCCCTAGGATTTTACACACAGTCACCTGCGAGGGCAATGAAAGACTCATCTCTCACCTTCGGGCTCGAAGGTCAAGGGAGGAGAGGTTTATTGGAATGGCATCTGATAACGTTGGAACATCTACATAATGTAATAATCATGGCACCGACCTAGGCAAGGGAGGGTTATCATAAGAAGGTACAACCTATTACGATTCTCTATAAGTGACCATAACGAGTCGGGGGATTCCATCTACAATCACTAAGTTACGCTCGGGATTCCCACTGGCCTCGGGGATCTTCTGGTCATTAGGAAAGCTGAAGTTCTAAGTCTGAAAACACTAGTCCTTGGTTCGGGAGTACGTAATAGGCTGACAGGCTAAGTTTCTAGAGTCTGAAAACACTAGTCCCGATTCCAACTTCCAGCACTCCTAAAGCACAACTAACTAGAGAGGAGAAGCTTTAGGCGAGAGGAGAGATGAAAACTTAGAGAGAGAAATAAAATTTTCTAGAGAGAGGAGAGAAGCAAATTATAAGATTTTGAAAAGTAATTGACAATGAAAGTGTGAAAATGATTTTTGCCCAAAGTATACTCTTATATAGGCAAAAAAGGGACATGAACAGTTCCCACGAGGTCCCACTTGGCTTTGAAAATTCAAAAGGCCACAGTGTTCAATATCCATCATAACCCGAGCCAAACACACCTAATGCAAATCGCCTTAATAAAGAACTCCTCTTAAATAAGCCTCCGGGAAGCAAAGGAATAAGCACACTTTTCCGGAGATGTTGAACCCTATATATTTGAATTGAATGTCACAACAAACCCAACAAAGCAATACGCATAAGTGTTTAATCTAATATGGTGTGTTAAGTGTGTGAATTTTTAGGGTGTTTAATGATTTCAAGATGTATTAAAGGAGATGAAGGATATCCTAGGATGAAGGGAAGAAGTTCCCGGGTCTCTTGGAAGCATTAACAGAGCTCAAAAGGAAGAAGCTCACATCAAGGGAAGGCTCGAGTTCCTATGGCAGAATGCCTAAAAGTTTCGAGATATTTGGTACATTAGCATCTAGGGTTTTTTGTGATTTTAGATTATTGTACAACTTGGCTTACGGAATGATTATAAAGTTCATATTGGTATAGAAGAAATATATATATTGTTTGTGATTGTAATTTTTTAAAGAATTTAATTTGTGGTTTATAAAAAGATAAAACTAGGTTTCTTGTAACGTACTTTTGAAATAAAATAATATCTTTTCTATAAATGTTAAAATTATTTTCTGTTTCTTTATTTTCTGAAAACATATAGTATGCTATCTTTGGTATTAACGTTTAACTTTGAATATATAAGTCTTTATCTTTCGGTTTTAAAGAAAATATGATTTCCCTAAACTAACAATTTCAGTTTATGAAGTATAGAAGACGTGTGTAAATTGGCTGATCCTCAAGCTAACTGACGTGAGTGAAAATATGAGGAGAGTTTAAGGGGTATAATCTGAGGAGTTGAGATCATGTGTTTGTGGACTTTGCAGATCAAAGTTCACTATAGCAATACTCCTACAAAATAGGAGTAGTGTGATGGTGGATTTACTGCTTGACCTTCCACTTACACCTCACTCTATAGAATACTCCTCACTTAGTAAAGTTATAATACACACTTGAGCAAGAGAAATAATCAGAGCTTTCAACTTCATACCAGTTGCAAATTGTTATTAAAGTTTTAAATTGATTTGTAAGTGCCTCCTTTTGTTGATTAAGTGAGGGGTTGTTGAGAGTTCATAGTCGAGGATTTCCAGTTGAAGAATCGACGTGTTTAGAGAGTATGACACAGTAGGGGTTGGTTACCGAGGGAAAGAAGTCATGTCGTTGAACTGAGAATGAGGGTCGTAGAACTTTTATTAGGTGTGGTATCCGTACTATAATTAAAGAACGAAGTCTGTGTTGTATCAGCACAGTTTTTTTCCTCTCGTGGTGTTATGTCCTTGAGAGTTTTGTGTGTTGAAAATAATTCTTGAGCCCAAGTTTCTTTTTGGTTAAGTTTCTTTTATATTCCGTAAAAAGTAGCTTAAGTTCCTCAATAACAATTCGCCCCCTCTTGTATTGTCAGTCGATCCAACAATGTGGTATTAGACTAAGTTCCTCGTAGCTGTCAGGAAAGCCCTGGAGAGAGAATGAACGCTTACATCAAGTAGGAAGATGAATCAACGTGAGAAACTTGAAGATGATACCCTTACGTAGAGACCTCCTATGTTCAACGGGAAATTATCTATTGCTACTGTAAGAACGAATAGGAGAATCTTTATAAAGGCCCAAGAACTACAGTAGGAGAGTCATTGGAGGTGGGTAACTTTGAGGTGACCAAAAGTCCAAAACGTGTCAACAATGACGGTAGTTCTAACATATGACTGAATTGGCAAAGATGATTTTGATAAACTTGAATAAATGCTCTTGAGTTGTAACTCCTACATTGTTGGTCTTGGAACCCATGAACATCAACGTGGTGATGGACGAAGACTGCTAAAAGATATGGGATTTGTTAGAAATAAACACATAAAGGAAACTAACGAAGTCAAGCGTTCTAAAATAGATTACCGGATGACTAAATATGAACGTTTTGAAATGGAACCTAAGAAACCATTCGAAGATATGTTACTACAAGATTCACTAACATTCACTAATGAATTGGTTACTATCTTGCAGCATATTCCTACATGAAGAATCAGGTTAGAAGATTCTTTGAACAGTCTGCCTCAAGATGAAAGATGGAGAGCTAAAGTAACTGCCCTCGTAAGAAACTAAGGACTTTACACTTTCAACATTGAGCAACTGGCTGGATCTCTCATGACTCATGAGTGCACATTGGGCCAGCACAATGTGAGCTCCCACAAAGGAAAGAACTAGCTCTTAAGGCTGATTGAGTCCAAGGAATCTGAGGTGGATGAAGACAATGCTCGCCATTCTGGTAAGAAGGTTAAAAAGAGATAAAACTAACAAGTTTCTAAGAATTTTTGCCAAGAAATAGAGTTTGTAACGACCCCCGTCTTAATTAGTGCATTGGCGGAACACTATACACTAAGCTAAGGGTCTCAAAAGATGCGAAAAATTAAAAAAACTTCAAGTATAAGCTAAAAGTAAAGTTATTACCATTCAAATCCAATGGAAGCAACATCCCCCAAGTAACGTTAAAGCAATTCAAAACGCTAACCAAAAGTTAAGATATTATTTAAAAGGGTATCCTAAAGTTCTAGTAGCTTTTCCCCACATCCAAAACATATCACTCCTCACTTGATCATCTAAAACCACAGAAATTGCCATACTTAGTGGCCAACAGTACTGACCTCCTTAAACACACATGTTCAACTTTACAAAAATAGATGTAGAAGGGCTTTAAATAAAAAGGATTCGATCAAAGATCCACAATAGCTTCGCATACATATTATAGTTCAAAAGAGAAAACCATCCCAAGTTGAATTTAAAACAAAGTAAGTAAGAAAGACCAATTAATCCAAAACAGGTTAAGCTAGTAATAAATAGTTTGTCAAAACATATTAAAAATTTCCAAGTATGTAATGGACAGATGTGTTGAATCAAATTCCGCGAGCTCACTAAAGCTAGATTATAGTCCAGGACGCACCTCACCGTGTCAATTTCCAACACTAAATGTTACAAACCCGGTCTGAGAATGGCCAACTCTCTCATTTTATCGACAACGCAGCTCGGAAACGAGAACGACACTAACCCATCCAATCTATTATAATGTGCCTGTCCAATCGAGGAATACATATGGACTTACCCAAACATCATTTCCAATTATAACAAAACAAACATCAAGATCAAATCCAAAAACAATCCAAAACAACAACACCAAAATCAAATTCAATGTTCTCAAGGTACACCATTGGATTACCCTAAGAACCAAAGGCCACAATGACCACTATTCCAAAACAAGTTCCATATTCCATGAGTAAGTTAAAACCGTATTAGTCAAAACGTAAAACCAATCAACAAGTCAAAGACAAATTCACGATTCGAAATTATGGCAAACATTGAGGAAATAATCAAAAATGCACATAGACAAACAAATTAACTTTCATAAACCATGTAATTAAGCATGAGACAAAAAGCAGTAATTAATTACAAAATAATTAGTTTAAAACCCACAGACCATCCAAGATACATTGTCAAAAGACCCTAGCAAAAACTTATTAAATATTAATTCAACCAACATAACCTAAAACTCAATCAATAAAATTAATAAACTAATAATTATACGTTAGTACTATTCTAAAAGACATATTTAGGGCTTGTTCAACACATTAATTAAATTATTTAATCAAATTTGATGCTAAATAATATAATTAATTGAAAACCCAATCGAAATTAACATCTAAAATTACCAAAACAACTCTAAAAATTTATTTAAACTTAAGATGTTAAAGTCATGTTTACAACCATGATCAACTATTCAGTGCTTGTTTAAACAAAGACCAAAAATAAAACAGAAAATTAAAAGTCCAAAACCGATTAAACTGCCTTAGTATTTATTCCAAATCTATCTCATAACAAAGCAACCTGAAGACCATCATGCAAGTGGATAGCTGGTTGCAGAAACAACATATAAGATTTTGGGGATAGCCATTGAATAAATCAGCAAGTGACAATTCATAGGCACATGAAAAAGAGGGGAGTTTACGGTCACATAGCAACCCTACTAAAACCAGGTCTCACTGAAGCAAACAAGAGGCAAAGAGTTAATGGTATTGCATCAACATATTGTACAACGAAACCTTAGTACACATCCACGATTTGAAGTGATGGAAAAATATAGTCTTATTGATTAAAACCTGGTTTAAATCTCAACTTGGAGAACCTGCACATTGTATCTAAGCAACTAACCGATAGGGCCACATAGAACAATGAGACAAACACAAAAGCCACATTCCAAAGTTAATGTTCATGGTCCGCAATCGCTAGACAAGGTGGAATTCGATGGTCAAGCCAATTTCAGGAAAGAGTGGCATTTAGCCATTTATGTTTCAAGTATGCGGCAAAGAAGAATTCTGTGAATAGGCAAAAAGGTACCTTAGAACAACCAAAACCCCCGAATAGACAAATAACAAAGTTCAGAAAAATGATGACGCAACAATTCATTCCAACATCAAGAGAAATTGGCCATCTAATGCAAACAAGAACATAATTAATCCAAGCAGATCAAGCGCAAAGCCACATGGGGGAAAAGACATTCATCAATTCATAGCAGGGCACAATCGGAGAATGGGGTTACATTCACATTGGCAATGCAACCGATTAAACAGCCTGACCTCAACATATTGGATATAGGGAACTGTTTCATTCTGTGCAAAGTAAGTACCGAAAAAAAGATGCCCAGAGAACATTGAAAAAATGATAGAAAGAAGTTCATAATTCTTATGAAGAACAACATCCAAAAACAATTAGCAATTGTAATGGATGTCCATTGTCAATAACGTATGTGTGAAGTATTAAGGCGCCAAGGAATGGACTAATGTCGACCTCTGTTAAAAAGAAACAGTTTGGAGATGCAGGAAACTTACCATGGCAAAGTAGAGCCAAACAAAGAACATGGATTACGAGGGTATTAGACAACGGAAATTCACGAGAAATAGCACGGGCACGCCAGTAAATAGCAGACTTGGTAAAAGAAGATATAGAAGGAAGAAGAACCAGAAGAGTATCAAATGTTAAGTTTAAGAAGTTTAGAAGATAAACTGGCACTTGTAGCTTTGGGTTTTTGGGTTTTAAGAAGTGTATGCAATCTCATTGTAATGAAAAGCTTGTGCTATTTTGAACTTTTGGGAAAACATTGGTTTTTGGGATTAAATTAATGACGAGAAAGTGATATGAATTAGTTTAAATACAATTATTTAGCATACTTGAATGAGGGACTAGTAAAAAATAAATAAATTAACGCTCTCAGGAATCCTGCTAAACACACATCACACACACGAGAAAAAACATCCACAAAATTTCGAACTTCCTAATCATATACATTAGCCAACCAATATCGAATCACAAATTAACACCCAAAACTCTAACTTAAAAGCCCCTAGCTATATATGATCATCGAGGTTGAATCCTCACATTTCTAATTATTGTCATCATAGAGGTCGGCAAAGATTGATTCATATGGCCCCCCTAACAAGTAATAAATTTGGAATGTACACTCAATTAATATAGTGTTAAATGCTCAATTATGTATGAATAGTACGTTATTATCATTAATGCTTTCATCATTGAGGATAAATACAAACTTCTTGTAAACAGTAATAAATATATTTCTATGTAGCATAAGAGATTGAACATGCCAAATGGATGACATCCGAACCAACTAATTTGTACATTACTTCCGTAAATGATTAATTAATAAAGTATGATGTGTTTCATTCATCATAATCTTAATCAAGCATATTCAGCACAATTTTCAGAGTAATGGATCTAATGAAATGTTTCATCTATATGACGTTTGGGAAAATAATAAACAATTGGTCTTCAATGTTGCACGTACTGGCAATTTGTATGTAAACATGTAGAAGCAATAACAAACTAGAAAAGTTCAATATACGGGAAACCATTCACCAAACAACACCAGAAATTCGACATACAACCAGAGAAAAAAGCATGAATTGGATTAAAAAATTAGTAAAAAAATTAGGGGACAAAGAGTTAGAATACTACTTCACAATTTCAAGTGCATCGCTTTGGCCTCGTACCAAGCTATTGCTATCATCCATGGCTCGTGAATTACTAATATATTCCACATTTTCTTGAACACGGTAACACTTGGCTTTTCTATTCCTCCCTTTGTTTCTTTCTGTCGAAACAGATCTAGACTTCTCCTTCTTCTTCAGCTTGTCCCTTTTGGTTGCTACTTTTTATTTTCGTCGTCACCAAACCAAGCAAAATCAGATCACAAATGTTGGAAATCACCCCGGAATCAAAGGGAGTCCATTCGAATTGGGGAAGGGGCTTTTCTTTTATTCTTGGATTGAGAAGATGAATGAAGCAATCGAAAATAGAGAAGCTAAAAGAGAATCGAAAAAGGAAAAGATAAGGGAAAAGTATGAAGAAAGAGATGGAGATCAGTAGAGCTAAGAACAGATCTAGGGTATACGAAGGAGGCAGGGAAGAACAATCTAGAATTAAGTTTAATCATGAACTGGTTGGGCTATTATGAACATTTTTGTGTTTTTTTCAAACATGGCTGGATTGGGTAGTTGATTTTTTTGGGGGAATAAATTGTGGGAAAGGTAAAATAATTAATATGGATTAGTCATTTAAGTGTGGGCTCAACAAACCCAAATCAGTAAAACTTTGATAGTCAAGTGGGATTTTGAGGCCCACAATGGTGGCCCATGGAAATAAAAAATAGATATCAATTTCCATAAAATAGAATAAAGTGCAACTGGCAGGACTGTCGTGGATGACGTCCAAATGAGGGAACGGTGGCAGGAACTTCAATGGAACGGAGGGAGTAGAATAGTTTAGTATTAGAAATTCTAAAAGACTTATTTAATTCACTTTAATTCACCAAATTAATTTAGACTATTACCAAAAGGATTAAAACACATTTTAGTACTGAAATTAATAGAGAATATTTATTTAGAACAAATAAAATAATTTCAAAATTTATAAACTGTAAAACCGAAATAAATGAATAAATTGTTAAAATTTCTTTTTAATTAATTAAATTATCCAAAAATTAACCAATTTATTTTGGACAGTTCCCTACTGTTTTTAGACCCTTTTAGAGCAAGAAAACGTGACAACATAATTTTAAATAATTAATTTCAGAATTTACAAAGGTGCAGAAAACAGTTTAATACAATTGAGAAAAATAATTTATTTGAGGCATAAACTTAATTACCCATAAAAATAAAATTATACTAATAATTTAAGGGATCAATTAAGGACTAAACAAAAAATTTTTGACAATAAAATAGCACGAAATTCTTATAGAACAAAATTCCACAACACGCGCGCAAAAACAGATTAAATCTGGAAATTTAGAAAATTGCAAATAAATTATACAAGTCACGAAAATTACAACTAAATAATTCTAAATTATATTAAATCATAAAGAATCATGGAAAATTATTACATCATATTATTTGCATGAAAATATATTTAAACATAATTTATCAACAGAAAACTGATAAAACAACAATTCCAATTTAATTAATCCTAAAATGAATTCTAAGGTTAAATAAGAACAAAGTGAAGGAAAAATCTAGTTACCTTGAATTAGGAGAAAATAAAACCTTCAAAAGAACGAAAAGAAACCCTCCAAGAATTTGCAAAAGAAAACCGTTGGACCAATCTTGAATAAACCCGATGAAAATCACTCAAACAATTTTTTTTTTTGGAATAAAGGGGCTCGGCTGGTTGAGAGAGAGGAAGAAGAATAATTTTTTTMCAATTTTTTTGATAGGAGAAAATGATGAGTTTGAGCCTAAATGAATAAGGCAAGGGTTGTGTTTACTACAAAGCACACCAAAAGCCTCCATGTAAACGGCCAAAAGGGAGGGGAAGAGTGTGCTTATTTTGCGAAATTTTAATTAGGAGTAAAAGAAAAGATTTGGGTGTGGTCAAGAGTTTATTCAATTTGCAAAAAGAATTAAAAGAAAACATGATTTAACTAGGTACAAAACTCTAATTAAATCCAACATGTCTAAATGTCATAAAAAAAAGTCGGTCCAATTATTAACTTAAGCCAATCCAAACACTAATAGCACAACAATTCACTTAGCTAACAAAATAAACAAATTAGCAACAATACATTATTAAAAAGAAATAACAATAATAACAATAATTCTAAATTTTGTAGTAGTAGTAGTAGTAGTAGTAGTAGTAGTAGTAGTAGTAGTAGTAGTAGTAGTAGTAGTAGTAGTAGTACTAATAATAATAATAATAATAATAACAATAATAATAACAATAATAACGTATCAACTTAGAATAAAAGTTCGTTGGACGTAGAATATTAGAAAAAGGGACACAAAATAAAATTATGCCATGGAGAAAAATTCGGGGTATTACAATCCTACCCACTTATAAAAAGTTTCGTCCTCGAAACTTACAAGAGAAAGGTAAGAAAACAGGAATGAGGACAAAAGACATCATTACGATTACTCGGCTACAAACAACTTGGGGTACTTCTATCGCATAGACTCCTCAGATTCCCATGTGGCTTCTTCATACATCTGGCTACGCCACAGCACCTTCACCAAAGGCACTTCCTTTCTTCTCAGGGCACGCACCTGACGATCCAGAATTTTGACCGGCTTCTCCTCAAAAGTCAAATTAGGTTCGATCTCCACAGATTCCATGGTTATAACATGCGAAGGATCGCTCCGATAACGCCGTAACTGGGAGACATGGAACACATTATGAACCTTAGATAGCTCAACCGACAAGGCCAACCTATAAGCCACTTCACCAACCCTCTCAAGAATCTCGTAAGGACCCACATACTTAGGGCTGAGCTTGCCCTTCACACCAAACCTCGACACACCCTTCATTGGTGACACCTTCAAAAGCACCTTATCCCCGACATTAAATGCAATAGGTCTCCTACCCAAATCAGCATAAGACTTTTGTCGATCCTGGGCAGCCTTCATCTTTGACTGAATAACCTTGACCTTCTCCACTGTAGCTTGGATAAGCTCGGGTCCCAACACCAACGTATCACTTATGTCCTCCAAAAAGTAGGACTACGACATTTCCTGCCATAAAGAGCTTCATAGGGAGCCATCTAGATACTTGAATGGTAGCTGTTGTTGTAAGAGAATTCTAGCAAACTTAAGGACTTCACCCATGAGCCTTGAAACTCTAGGACACAAGCACGAAGCATGTCTTCCAAAGTCTAAATTGTCCTCTCCGTTTGCCCATCAGTTGCGGCATGAAAAGCAGTACTTAGCTTCAACTTTGTACCAAAATCCTTTTATAATGAGGACCAAAAATGAGATAAGAACATGGGATCTCGATCAGACACAATTTCCCTAGGCACA
The DNA here is from genome assembly GCA_008642245.1 of Bassia scoparia. Classification (NCBI taxonomy): domain Eukaryota; kingdom Viridiplantae; phylum Streptophyta; class Magnoliopsida; order Caryophyllales; family Amaranthaceae; genus Bassia; species Bassia scoparia. The sequence goes on along the minus strand of SNQN01005125.1, from coordinate 36,001 downwards.
CCATGCAACCTTATGATCTCATTCGAATAGGCCTCCGCTATTTGCTCCATTGACCAAGTCTTCTTCATAGGGATAAATCCGGCAACTTTGGTCAAGCGATCGACTATCACCCACACAACATTCAAGCCACCAGCAGCATTAGGAAATCCCAACACAAAGTCCATGGAAATAGAGTCGAACTTCCACGCTGGAATAGGAAGTGGTTGCAACAAACCACCTGGCCTTTGATGCTCAATCTTCACCTTCTGACACACCAAACATTTGACAACAAACTCAGCAACGTCCTTTTTCGTCCCAGGCCACCAAAAGCTCAACTTGAGATCTTTGTACATCTTCGAGCCTCCGGGATGCACTCAATAGGGAGTGTTATGAGCTTCCTTCATGATCGCATTCTTCAAAAACGAAACATTAGGCACACACCATCGTCCTTTGAACCTCATAGTCTCTTTCCTCAGCAATAGTGAAATTCTCGGCTCGGCCTTGAGCTTTAGCAGCTCGAATTTTCTGTTGCTTTTCCCTTAACTCAATATAAAGATCGGGCTCATAACTCATAGCACTTAGACGAGACTTAACCCCACCTAAGGAGACTACTTCAATTTCCATCTTGCGGAACTCCTCACATAAGTCCTTTGATAGGACCCTCATGAAGTTCAGCAAGTGGCCCGACTTTTGACTCAAGGCATCAACAACCTTATTAGCTTTTCCCTCCTTGTACTCCAAGGTCAAATCATAGTCCTTGATAAGCTCGAGCCAGCGCCTCTAATGCATATTAAATTCTGTCTGAGTGAAAATGTACTTGAGGCTTTTATGATCGGTGTATAACTTGCATGACACACCATTTAAATAATGTCGCCAAATCTTTAATGCAAACACCATCGCAGCCAACTCAAGATCATGCGTCGGATAGTTCCTCTCATGAACTTTCAATTGCCTTGAAGCATAGGCAATAACCTTACCTTGAAGCATAGGCAATAACCTTACCTAGTTGCATTAGCACACAACCCAGACCATTCTTTGAGGCATCACTGAACACCTCATACTCTTCTCCATCTATTGGTAAGGCTAGGACAGGAGCAGTTGTGAGCTTCTCTTTCAGCAACTGGAAAGCCTTTCACAATCCTCGGACCATTGGAACTTGAAGTCCTTCTTCATCAAACTTGTTAGAGGTCGAGCGATAATAGAGAAGTTATGCACAAACCTCCGATAGTAACCGGCAAGACCAAGGAAGCTTCGAACTTCAGCTACATTAGAGGGACTTGTCCACTCAAGAACGGCCTTGATCTTTGCTAGTTCAACCTTCACTCCTTCTTTGTTGATAACATGACCTAGAAATGCCAATTCCTTAAGCCAGAATTCACACTTTAAGAACTTTGCAAACCATTTCTGTTTCCTAAGGATGTCTAACACCATTCCTAGATGTTTAATTAGCATGCTCTTCCTCATCCTTCGAGAAAACCAAGATGTCGTCGATGAAGACAACTACACACTCGTCCAACAACTCATGGAAGGACCTATTCATCTGATCCATGAACACAGCAGGGGCATTCGTAAGACCAAAAGGCATGACTACAAATTCGAAATGCCCATATCTAGTCCGGAACGCCGCCTTTTGGATATCATCATTCTTCACAGGAATTTGGTGATAACCAGACCTGAGATCGATTTTAGAGAAAACACCAGCGCCCTTCAATTGATCAAAAAGATCCTCAATCCTAGGCAAGGGATACTTATTCTTGATAGTCACCTTGTTCAGCTCACGATAGTCAATACACAACCGCATACTACCATCCTTCTTCTTCACGAAAAGAACTGGAGCACCCCAGGGAGAAGCACTAGGCCTTATGAAGCCCTTTTCAACAAGCTCTTGCAACTGAGTCTTCAACTCTTGCATTTCAGAGGGTGCCATTCGCAAAGGGGCCTTGGAAATAGGAGTGGTACCTGGAATCAATTCAATCCCAAATTCCACATCTCTTTCGGGAGGGATTCCCGGCAATTCTTCGGGAAACACATCAGGGTAGTCTCTGACAACCGGGATGTCTTAAAGCTTAACGCCTTCGGAGACTTCAGTTACTTTGCACAAGAACACATCGCTCCCTTTCAATCTCATTTTCAGCATCTTCATAGCAGAGATGATCTTTACACCAGGCTTTGGCTTGATGTTAGAATAAGACACTCGCTTCCCTTTCTGGTTTCTCAACACCACCTTCTCATCCCTACAATAGAAGACAACACGATGATCCTTCAATCAATCCATGCCGAAGATTACATCGAACTCATCCATAGGGAACTCTTTGAGATTTGCGGTCATTGCCACTTCATCAATGACAACAGGAACATTTCGGAAAGCGCAATGACAAGAAATTTTCTCCCCGTTAGGAAGGGAGATCAAAGATTTGACAGACACGGAAGGGGGCAACTTGGCCTTTTCAATAAAGGAAGAAGAGACGAAAGAAACAGTAGCACCAGTATCAAATAAAACATGAGCAGGAAAAGAGTTCACAAGAATGGTACCAGCAATAACATCGGCATCTGAATCCTCCTCAATCTCGGTCATATTATAAACCCTCTTGTGGGGAGGAACATTACCCCCGGGCCTCGCCTTGCTTGCATCAGGATTCTTAGGGCAGGCATAACTATAATAACCCACACCATTGCAGTGGAGGCACTTAATAACCGAACCATCGCAGTTTTTGCCAGGGTAATTAGAAATTCCAAAAGACTTATTTAATTAACCAAATTAATTTAGACTATTACCAAAAGGATTAAAACACATTTTAGTACTGAAAATAATAGGGAATATTTATTTAGAACAAATAAAGTAATTTCAGAATTTATAAACTGTAAAACCGAAATAAATGAATAAATTGTTAAAAATCCTTTTTAATTAATTAAATTATCCAAAAATTAACCAAATTATTTTGGGCCGTTCCCTACTGTTTTTAGACCCTTTTAGAGCCAGAAAGCGTGACAACATAATTTTAAATAATTAATTTCAGAATTTACAAAGGTGCAGAAAACAGTTTAATACAATTGAGAAAAACAATTTATTTGAGGCATAAAATTAATTACTTATAAAAATAAAATTATACCAATAATTTAAGGGATCAATTAAAGCCTAAATAAAATTATTTTGACAATAAAATAGAACGAAATTCTTATAGAACAAAATTCCACAACACGCGCGCAAAAACATATTAAATCTGGAAATTTAGAAAATTGCAAATAAATTATACAAGTCACGAAAATTACAACTAAATAATTCTAAATTAATATTAAATCATAAAGAATCATGGAAAATTATTACAACATATTATTTGCACGAAAATATATTTAAACATAATTTATCAACATAAAACCGATAAAACAACAATTCCAATTTAATTAATCCTAACATGAATTCTACGGTTAAATAAGAACAAAGTGAAGGAAAAATCTAGTTACCTTGAATTAGGAGAAAATAAAACCTTCAAAAGAACGAAAAGAAACCCTCCAAGAAATTGCAAAAGAAAACCGTTGCACCAATCTTGAATAAACCCGATTAAAATCACTCAAATAATTTTTTTTTTTTTTTGGAATAAAGGGGCTCGGCTGGTTGAGAGAGAGGAAGAAGAATAATTTTTTTGCAATTTTTTTGATAGGAGAAAATGATGAGTTTGAGCCTAAATGATTAAGGCAATTTAAGGGTTGTGTTTACTACAAAAATAATAACTCAAAGCACACCAAAAGCCTCCATGTAACCGACCAAAAGGGAGGGGAAGAGTGTGCTTATTTTGCTGAATTTTAATTAGGAGTAAAAGAAAAGATTTGGGTCTGGTCAAGAGTTTATTCAATTTGCAAAAAGAATTAAAAGAAAACATGATATAACTAGGTACAAAACTCTAATTAAATCCAACATGTCTAAATGTCATAAAAAAAAGGTCGGTCCAATTATTAACTTAAGCCAATCCAAACACTAATAGCACAACAATTCACTTAGCTAACAAAATAAACAAATTCGCAACAATACATTATTAAAAAGAAATAACAATAATAACAATAAGGAAAATTTGTCCACAACTCCCACTAAAAAGACGACTTTTGCAAATAACTACCATCATTAAAAAAATTTGTCCACAACAGCCACAAATCCCCTTTTATTTGTTGACCACTGCCAAATGGTGTTTGACCACCGCCAAAAGGTGTTTGATCACCGCCAGAGGGTGTTTGAACATTGACAAAGGGTGTTTCTATTGTTGACCAACCACTGAAGCTTAACCACACCCTATTATCATCCTATTTTCACCCTCCTCCTTCCTCAACCACACCTCCATCAACGCCGGAAACACCATTTGGCAATGCCCTTCAGCCGGTCAACGCCTAGAAACACCCTTTGGCAGTGGTCAAACACCCTTTGGCGGTGGTCAAATACCTTTTGGAGGCGGTCAAACACCCTTTGGCAGTGGTCAACAAAGAAAAAGGGATTTGTGGCTGTTGTGGACAAATTTTTTTATTGATGGCAGTTATTCGCAAAGGTCGCATTTCTAGTGGGAGTTGTGGACAAATTTTCCTAACAATAATTCTTATTTTTTTAATAGGAGTAGTAATAATTATAAGGAAAAATTTCCAGCAAGTACCTATGAAAGACACCTTTTTTTAAAGAATATACCTAATATAGAGCTTATTTTACAAAACTACCTAATAAGCTCTTTAAGTTTTTCAAGCACTACAAATTTAACTATGGTTAACATTTTACCTTGTGAAAAGTCGAAAATACCCCCCATTTAACTAACCTCACTCCTAATTTCCCCAAACTCACCCCGATTTCCCTACCTTCACTCCTACATCCCTTCTCTTTCATACACTTCTCTTCTTTCTTCCTCAATTTCAATGTAAATGGGAATTCATTCCCACTAACTTCCCACCCAAATCACCCTCATCTCACTCTCCTGCTTCATCTCCTTCTTGATAGTTTGTATTCTGACATTTCGGGTGACATATGAGAAACAACATATTTCACATCCGAAACAGACGCAAGACATACAATCTTTACACGTAGGAAGATGCTAATAGCCTTGTAAACTCGATTGACAATATTACTAGAAATCAGTGATACAACGAACATGAGAATATTGACAAAAAGTTGTATCCAAGGTAAATTATAGTTTTGTATTTGTTTAATTGTAATTATACATTGTTAATTCATGATTTGTACTTAGTTTAATTGGAAAATCCCAAAAGAGTAAAGTTTGAAAACCCTAATTGTAAATTGGGGAAAAACGTGTTTGTTTATTCCTTTAATTGAACACCTAGTTAGTTTACTCATGTTGCTTGAATGTGCTAGTTTTAGTTGGAATCGCAATGCAAGTTTTAGTTGGAATTGCAATGTAAGTTTTAGTTGGAACAAACACAACTCCAATTGAAGTACCTAATTTAAAGATGAAAGAACAAAATACCTAGTTCAATGTTCCAATTCAGCAAAGAACATAATGCAAGATGAAACAAAGAAAAAATGAAAGACAAAGAGGGAAAAAGAAGCAAAATTAGGTTAAAATGGAGAGAAGAGGAAGAATTCATGAAAAATTAAAGGGAAAAGAAAAGAAAAAGGAAGAATGTTTAACCGTGGTTAGGAGAATGGTTACTTGGTAGTGCTTGAAAAAGTTTGAGTGCTTATAAGGTAGTTTTGTAAAATAAACTGTATATTAGGTATATTCTTTAAAAATAGTGTATTTCATAGGTACTTACTGAAAATTTTTCCTAATAATAATAATAATAATAATAATAATAATAATAATAATAATAATAATAATAATAATAATAATAATAATAATAATAATAATAATAATAACGTATCAACTTAGGATAAAAGTTGGACGTAGAGAGAAATTATTAGAAAAAGGGACGCAAAATAAAATATGCCATGGAGAAAAATTCGGGGTATTACACAGGTGAACTAGGTCGTCACCGATGTGGAGCAACTAATCATTGGGTTAAACAATGCCCTTTGAATCCAGACAAGGAAAAAGGCAAAATTAAAATCGTCAGCAAGGGTGGAAGGAACTTCAACAAGTCAGATGTCAGAAAAGCCATGATAGTTGCATGGGGAGAATCAGACAGTGAAGATGATGAGGCTTCACCTAAAAATGAAACCGCTCATCTCTGTCTGATGGCTAAGAATYATGATGAAACTCAAGAGAAAGAGGTATATCCTAATCCACAAAAGTTACTTACATTTTCTAAACTAGACTTAGTTGACCTAGTAATGGAATATGATGAAGATTGGAGGTATGTTACCAAAAGTCTGAATCAATCAGAAAATGCACTTAAAGCTTATAAAGATCATTGTGCCTGGATAGAGAATCATAGAACTGATGTTCAGAATCGATTCTTTGAGTTGTTTAACAAGAWACTTCTTCTTAAGGAACTTGTTGAAAAACTCAAATAGGAGAATATCATGCTCGGTATTGAAGTAGCTCAGTATAAAATGATGAATGTCGACACAAGTGGTGCCAGTTCCTCCTCAAATAAATTTTTCAAAGAATACGAGGAACTCAAGAGAAATCTTGAGGAACTCAAGGTTGAAAAAACAAAACTTGAGAACGAACTTGAGACCCGAAAAAATAGAGGCATAAATCAATACACTGTTCCTAAATGGATTGAAGAAGCTCAAGTTAAAAGAACTGAAGGTTTAGTTTATGTGCATACTAAGCCTAAAGAAAGAAGAAGAAAAAATATGTGGACTTACCTAGTGACTAAATCTGCACCTTTTGAGGCAAAARTGGTCACTATGTAAATGACTGCAATAAGAAGCAAGTTACTATAAAAAGCAACGTAAAACAAGTTTGGGTAAAGAAAAATGATAGTGCTTCTACTTCTTCTTCAAAGGGACCCGAGGAAGCCCGAGTTCCTAGTACTAAACCTTAGTTCTATTAATGCTCCTAGTGAGGGGGAACAACACGTGGTACCTCAACAGCGGTTGTTCTAAGCACATGACAAGAGACAAATCTAAGTTTCTCTCACTAGAGGCCTATATTGGTGGAACCGTGACTTTTGGTAATAATAAGAAAGYTGAAATCCTAGACAAAGGTAAAGTTGGTAAGTCCAGTTTTCACTGTATTGATAATGTATTTTTAGTCAAGGGTCTTAAACATAATCTGCTAAGTATTTCACAATTTTGTGACAAAGGAAACACAGTAAAATTTACAACTTAAAATTTTCATATCATCAACAATCACACTTGATCAATTGTTCTAGAAGGAAATAGAAGAGGGAACACTTACATAGTGGATCTCAACACTATCCCAAGGAACAATCTCACTTCTCTCAGTGTAATTGAGGATGATGCTTTAATCTGGCACATTAGATTTGGTCATGCTAGTTTCTCTCACATAACCAAGCTATACACCAAGAACTTGGTAATTGGTCTTCCAAGTGTCAAGTTCCCTGGTCAGTACATATGCGATGCTTGTGTGAGGGAGAAGCAAATTAGGTTATCTTTTCATAGBAAAAACATGATAACAACAAAGCAAACACTAGAACTAATTCACATGGATATTTGTGGTCKTATGCGTGTTCATAGTAGAAGTAGTGGAAAGAAATATGTTTTGGTWWTTMTTGATCATTATTCGAGATTCACTTGGGTGATTTTCTTAGCAAGCAAGGTTGAGACTTATGATGAGTTTGTAGCCTTTGCTAAGAGAATCCAGAAATCAAGTGGATTTCAAATAGTCCACATTAGGTCTGATCATGGAACAGAATTTGAAAATTACAAGTTTGATGAGTTGTGCAGGGCAAATGGAATGAGTCATAACTTTTGTGCTCCACGTACWCCTCAACAAAATGGATTTGAGGAAAGGAAGAATAGGACCTTGGAGGACATGGCAAGAACAATGTTAATTGTTAGTGGTCTTGCAAGAAACTTTTTGGCAGATGTTGTTAATACTGCATGCTATATCATCAATCGTGTTATGCTTAGACCTATTGTTAAGAAAACTCCCTATAAACTGTTAAAAGAAAGAAAACCTAACATATCATATTTCAGAACTTTTGGTTGCAGGTGTTATGTTCATAACAATGGTAAGAGAAACTTGGGTAAGTTTGATGAGCGAAGTGATGAAGCTATGTTCCTTGGCTATTCTAATKATAGTAAGGCATACAGAGTGTACAATAAGAACTCTAAGTGTGTCYAGGAAAGTATACGTGTTATATTTGATGAAGCTAACACACATTTTAATGCTCATGAACTAGAAAATGATGAATTTGAAATAGGTCTTTCAAGAAAAGAAGATCCAGAAGAAGAACTCAGCCATTGTTCCAAGGAACCTCRAGCAGTAAGGGTAGAGGAACAACCTGATAATACAGAAGTTCCTCAACCCAATACTGAAGGAGAAAGAACTGAAGAACATGCTGATGAAGAGGAA
>SNQN01005125.1:14824-25195 GCA_008642245.1 Bassia scoparia | reverse complement strand
GCATGCTCGTGCTCGAATTGAGGCTCGCTGTGCAAATTACATCATGTATATAGTAATAAATCTTGATTGGGTTGTTGCATGTAAGTTCACTCAACTACTTGACATTCTAGAATATTAGGGGTGAAGTAACTTATTTGAAATTGGTTTTAAGAATGTAATGTCTTACTTTATAATAGATCAAATCAACAAGAGTTTTAAAAATGAAAATGGGGTCTGTTCATTCAAAATTAAAAATAGCGTTATTGAGTTTACTGCTGAGGATTTAAGTGAAGCTTTTCAAGTTCCAAATTAGGGTTTTATTGATTACTATAAGGGGGCATATGAGGAAGTTTTTGATGGGAAGAAAGTGAGGAAGTCTGTTGAGGGTGTGAGTGTTGACAGTATGGTGGAATCTATTGGAGGTCATCCTGATTCTGTTAAAACAAATCACTAAAATTTCAGTCCTATCCAAKAATTGCTCTTCAATATTGTCTTTTGTTCTATAATTCCTAGAACACAACATCGAGATGAAGCAAACCATCTAGATGCTGTGTTGATCTACTGCCTTGAAAACAAAAACAAAATCAACCTTTCTTCTTTGATGATACAACACCTTACCCATTACATCAATTGTAACATGAAAATTAGGTATGGGAATTTATTGATGACATTCCTTGAGGGCTATAATATCAAAATTGATAAAGAAMTCCTCACTATGTAGACAAATCTTTTCATTCAACACAGTACTCTACATAGATAAGGTTTAGCTGTGAAGGAGGGAGAGTGTGTGTTTGAGGAAAACGAGGAACCCGAGGAAGAGCTTGACAATAGACCAACTGAGATGGAGACTYAGGAGGTMAAGAGTCCTGAGAAGGTTGCACATGTTTTTGAAGAAAATCAYGAAGAACAGGATGTAGTGYTTAAGCCAACTAGTCGAAGGGGTMGTAGAGGCAGAGGCACGGGTGGCTCTGTTCAAAGGAAGAGTACTAGGAACACTAGAAAGGGGAGTGAGAAGGAATCTGATAAGGTGGTGTTTGAACTTAATGAGAACAAATCGAAGCTGAAGGAACTAGAAGTGAATGTAGCTCCTTCACAAGTGGTTGACGTTCCTCCACACGATGTGACTTCTAATGCTGCACCTGTGCCAGAGAAGCAGGGGAGTGGTCTTGAATTGGTCACTGGTTCAGGCTTTGGGATCTTCAGTCCCTCTCACATTATTGAGGAACTGAAGAGTCTCAAGGATGAAGTTCAACCTTTGCATGGCAAGATGGATCAAGTCTTGGCTCACTTTTCTACTACAGAGACTATGCTCGYACATCAAGCTGTGAATGCTAAGAACATTGTTAATGGTCACACATCAGCCTCAGTGCAGCTGGACAAAGGGCAGAAGAAGATCATGAGCAAACTGTTTGAGATTCTTGTTGAGCTTGGTGGTGGTGCTGCATGAAGCCATGTTCCTTCCCCTATCCCAATCTCATATTAGCCTACCCTATCCCACTCTAATTATTATTGTACAATTATTCGGGTTTGTAACTAAATATTTTGGATTTGATTGCCTTTTGGCTGATGTTAGTTTTTAGAAAAGGATGCTTATGTTTTATTTTGAACTATTATGGGCCTTTGCACCTTGCATATATATAAATAATCTGCTTTGTTCAATATTTGTGATGAATTGCTTGCATGCTTGTTTTTATTGCATTGAAAAGTACAGACAGGTAATTCTAATTGGGTTGTACTTTATATGATGTATCTATATATAGTATGGTTTTATGAAGCAAAAGGGGAAGAAGAGCAAACCTCTTTGGTTTAAAACAGTTGGATGATCAAGTCCTTTTTAAACTGATCAGTTCATGCTGTACAAAACAGCGGATAATAGGGTATTAACTCAAATTTCTATGTTTTGTTCTCTTATTACCTGTACTAAGCTTTATGCACTAACACATAACTGTATTAAGTTTGATTGTTAAGAGTTGCTTGGTTTGGCATTCATCAAAAATGGGAAATATTGTTGTAACCCTATATTTTTGAGAATGGGCCAACAAACAAAAGCAAACTCAATAAGTGTTTATCAACTGTGTGTATTTGTGATTTTGGGTTATAATGATTAAGTGTCTAAAGGAATGAAATATCCTTAAGGATGAAGGAAGATTGTCCCGGGTCTCCGAGCATTAAAATAGCCCTAAGCGAAAACACCAATTCAAGGAGCTCGAGTTCCTTGAGAATTCCTAAAAACAGTATTCGGATATTTGGTACATTAAGATTTAGGTTTAATGTAGTTAATTATTGTACAACTGCATACGGAATGAAGTATAAGCTCATAGATAAAAAGATATTAATATTTGTTTGTGATTTAATTATTAAAGATTTATTGGTGGTTATAATAAAAAAAAACCTAGTTTCTTGTTAATACTTTGAAATAAATATAAAATCTTTTATAATTATTTAAGATATTTTGTTCTTTATTTTTAATACTATATATATATACATCTTTGGTATAAACGTTTAAACTTTTGAAATATAAAGTCTTTTATCTCTTTGATTTAAAAGAAAATGATTTCTAAACTAAAGGAATTCGGTATGAAGTATGAAGACTGTGTAAATTGGCTTGATCCCAGCAACGACTGATGAAAATAGAGTGTAACGGTATATTGACTGGTTGAGATGCGTGTGTCTGTGGATTGGCGTCAGTCACAAAGCACTACTCCTACAAAAGGATTAGTGTCATTGTGGATTTACTGCTTGCTTGCACGACCTACACTTCTCACTCTATAAATATCTCCTCTTAGTAATATAATAACAGACTTGAGCAAAGAAATATACAGAGCTTCTACTCATACCAGTGCAAGTTATTAATCTAATTGATTTGTAAGTGCTTCATATTCTGTTGATTGAAGTGAGGGGTGTGAGAGTTCAGATGTCGACGGATTTTCAGTTGAAAGACGATGTTTAGAGTGTGACAAACAGAGGGTGGTTACGAGGGTTCAAGAATTATGTTGAACTGAGAACGAGGTCTTAGATGTATTAGGTGTGGTATCCTACTATAAAAAGACGAAGTCTTGTGTTGTACAGGCCTAGTTTTTCTCTCTTGCGTTTGTCTTGAGAGTTTCTGTTGGAAAATTATCTAGCACCAAGTTTCTTTTGGTTTAAGTTTCTTTTATATTTCGCAAAAAGTAGCTTAAGTTCTCAATACAATCACCCCCCCCCTTCTTGTATTGTTCAGTCGATCTAACAGGAGACACAGACCCTCTGGAAAAGATAAAGAAACCATTTCTCGGAAGAAGACCTCGGTGATCTAGAACAAACATACCTCCTTCGAGACGAAGACCTCGCATGTCAAGGATAAACCATCTTCCTAAGCCAAATCCCCTCGGAAATAGGGATCTATTTTAACTTGCCCAAGTGATAACACTCGAGAAACCTGGAGCATATTGCCCTCCCCAATTGACGGCAGTCCCTAACCGAGGACAGCCACTCGAAAACATGGGGCTTATTGGCCCTTCCAGAGGTGACTGATTTCCCTCTAATCGAGGATAAACCACTGGGAAGCATGAGCCATTAGCCCTTCTCGAGTGGTGACTTATTTCCCTTTAATCTAGGATCATCACTCGAGAACATAAGGCTCATTAGCCCTTCCTGAGTGGTGCGTATTTCCTTCCAACCGAAGTCACCACCGGAAAAAAATCAGGCTCATAGCCTTCCTGAGTGGTGATTGTATTTCCTTCAACCGAAGGTCAGCCACTCGAGAAACATGAGCTCATTAGCCTTTCCGAGTGGTAACAGTTGTCTATCTTGCCGAGATCATCACTCGGAAACATGAAGCCTGCTAGCCCTTTCCCGGGTGGATACCTCATTCATGCCGAAAGCAAACACTTGGAATCTTTTGATGTAAGCCTAAAGGGTTCCTCCCGAAAGCACCTAAACTGGCACGGTCGTTGGTCTGTGACCTTCGAGCAAGAGCCTAACTGGTTCTCTGCATAAAACCRTGTCTGGGTACTCTTACTTATATGAACTTAAGAGTTGGACACCCGAGCCGAGGAGGACAAGCATGATTCCGCTTGACACCTAACCTCACTCTGATCTCGGTCTAAGTATCAAGTGTGGGGCTAATTGTTCCTACACCTACCCAATGATAGGATGCCACATGMAACAAAGCGMGTCCCACTCAGTAAGCATGTGGGCTAGTAATATTCACGTAAGCTTGGCATCAAGAAGGGTAYATTCGTAAATACAATTAGGTAAGAAGTACTCTYACAATATTAATTGAGAATGTTGTGAAAATCAGTYTACTTTTGTCCCACATTGAGGAAAATGATACTTTCAACAGTCCTACATTGGGGAAATAAACAAAGTATAGCCACCCGAGACCCTATAAATGGGGATTTYGTAAACCTAATCCATGTATCTAATTCTCAACCCACCAAGTACTATTCTAGCTTTGACTTACTTGACCTTGATCGAGTTTTCGAMAGTCTCCTTGTTGACTTAAGCATCCGAGGGGCTTTCCCGGGTCAACCCCCAGGCCAATCACCTTTGTTTGTTTTGTAGGTATGCAGGACAGAGACAAGTGCCCATTTCGAGGGCTTAGACGCGGCCACGTCACGTGCCAGRTGTCGTCCCCAGTCGTAAAATTTCAGTTCATTTCTTCGTTGTTTCTTTGTAGTTCCTTGAGCAGGAATGGAAGCGCAGATTTTTTTTTTAAAGGAAAAAATCGATTCAATGATAAAAGAGTCATACGATATCTAAAAAACTATTGTAAGTAAGACTATATATTCCCGCTAATGTAAACCCTAATACTTCACACACATGTAATTTTGCCCTAGAATCCAAATGTATACAACATGGGAAGTAGAACTCAAAACAACATTTACTTCTCTACATTTTTATTTAAAAAAAGAAACCTTTTGATAAAACGGAAGTTCTTGTATGCATCAGATYTACAATAAATTTATTGTGTACCAAGTATATAATGACCCTTACATAAATGTAGTGACTCATTATACACTTTACATCAATATAATGATAACTAAGGGTCACTAGCTATATTGATCAAAGGGTCACTTTAATCCACCTAAGAATTTTCTTTGATAAAAACATTAGCCTTGTTTTAATTAAATACCCAATAAAATTTCAAAAAAAATAATAAAAGAAAGGTCATACACTGATACACACTACAATATGGTATGTTGTGACTCTTGTGAGCAACAAAGTCAAAGAAGAATTCAGCATCAGAGTCATACCCATCAAAATAAGCCAACACCCAACGCACCACGGAACTCTCAAACCATTCTTGCACTCAAAACTCTTTCTTGTTTTCCAAACTGGGCTCTAAGCCCGGCCCACAAATAATCGTTCTATTTAAACCCCAACAAATCTAAATAAATCATCAGCAACAAACAACATTTTTTTTGTTGTAACAAAAACTATAAATTACAAATTAAACACTTTATTTCATAGGTTTCACATTTACAAAGAAACCCTTTTGTTTTTGCATCAAAGAAAAACAAAAAAACTCTTGGTGTTGTGTTACTTAGCCCTCATCTCCTGGAACTATAACTAAAGTGTAGTAACAGAATTTGAGGATTTTGAGGAATTTTTCTTTTCGCAAAACAAATTCAATTTGTTACATTACTTTCATCTAAACAACCGTGAGTGCTACTATCTCATTATAAAGAAACTTTATTCATTTTTTTTCATCTTGCTTTATCATATACCTTGCATGAATGTTATTGTTATTATCTTTCTTTATCATACATCATAACTTTAAATTCTATCTTAATTTTTCTTCTATTATGTAGCAATATATTTCATGATAATGCTTAATGTATTATTACGATGTTATGCTTGTAAGTATCGATGTATTTTTGATGGGGGAGTGAAGACGAGATGAAGACGGTAGAGTCGAAGTGATGGACTTAGAGCTGCAAGCATACAATTCCCACCAATGAAATTAAAGCAACCAACTTCTAGTTGTTGTTAAGGTATCGCATTGCTTAACATATTAGTTTACTTGTATTATAATTAGTTATAGTTTTATCTGCATAATTTCATGTCCTTTGATAGCTTTTGATGAAAATGAGGTTTTAACGATGCATGTTATTCAAGTTGTATTATCGATGCGACTTATTTCGATGTGAGATGCGTAATTTTGTCTATGTGTGCATCTGCGTTCTGTTTTCATAGTAATGTCAATACCGTCAACAAGTTTGGTCGTTATTCTTGAGCGTAGTTTATTGTCTGAAATGGATATTATGATAACATGAAGTTAACAATGATTGCAATTAGGATAGTTTGTTTAGCAATGCGGTATTGAGGCAATTAGTGTATTTTGAATGATATATGATGGTAGGTGGCAAGGCTATTGCTTGTTAGGAAGGCGGCAATATGCGCATTGTAGCTAGCTTATGTGGTGTAGAGAAGCATTAGTAGTCTGAGCTGTTTGACCCGGAGGTTTAGGCGGTTTTAGACGGTCTGATACTGTTGCGCCTATGTGAATTCGAGATCGGTGCTATATGAGGTTGTGAGGGTGGGCTGTACTGAATAGGTAAGGTAGTAACTGGTATTCGAGGTAATTTTATTTATTTGTCGTTTATTTTTAGATAGTAAGTTGAATCGTACGTAGTAACGTTACTTGCTCTGATATCTGATGTGGATGAGTATATGTTTAAATTAAATAGAATTCCTAGAATATAGAAGCTATTTGTATGATTTGTGTAAAATAAAAATAGATTAGCTCGATGTAGTTTTATAGGGCGATATGTGTAGGCGTATAGTTGTGAACGTAGAATTGCGTATGCAGGTCTTAAGTAAGAAGGTGTTGAATACTGATATATTAAAGGATAAGGGGAGTTAATCGTGGTTCGTTGATGTTCTGTTCTAGCGATAGCGTAGAGAGGTTGTTTGCGTTTCTTTGTATATGGTTAATTTCGAGGTTTGATTGTCTTTGGCAGCCGTTGTCTGTTTGTGCTATAATGCAGTAAGACAGTCATATGGTGATCAGTAAATTCAGGGAATACTAAGTGAAGAAAGGTGTTGATAGTATAAGAGATTACTTACTTAATTATAGAGTATAATATATTTGATGCATATAGAATTTGATTAAGTTATATTGTAAGTATAGCGTAGGTGTGCTAATATTTACGAAGGTAAGATAAAAAAGTATCTATTGAATTCATGTAGTGAAGTAACGGCATATGATTAAGTGCGTAGAAAGCCTAGACTTGGACAGGTAACATGTAATCTACTAATTAGATATCAAACCAAAACTTTAAGAGCATAAATGTTATACATGTCACAGTGTCATTAATTATTTGTCTCTCTTTTTAGAAAGGTGAAACGTGAAACCCTCATGTTAAGAGGAGTCGTCTTTCTCAACAAATAAAAAAAAAAAAAATTGATCTTAGGTTGTTATTATGAGTTTATGATGATGAGTTGAAAATCAAGTTATAATCAACCCTTCATTCTTTCATTTGAAAGTAGCTATTCATGTAAATTCGTTATCGTGGTTTATAGACTAATAGTTAGACTTAGAGACTTTCACTGATCTTTAGTTTGTTATTGCTTTGTACTTGGTACTTAAACATCAATCGCATGTTACAAAGTGTAGTGTATAGGTGTTAATTAGACAATAAGGAAAACGATGACAGTAAGTTGTGAACAGTTTAAGACGTGTGCGAATTGGATATGAGCTGGATGATGCTCTGCTGGACATCTTGATGTATGATGTTATTGAAAGTGTGTTATGAAAATATGCCATTTTGGTATATACCAAATACATGTTATAATAAAGTGCATGATAGGAATATAGGATCATAATTCATAAATAGTACCACGTTTAAATAACTCGCGAATTAATAATGAAACATGCATGTAAATAGCAAGTATAACATATCGTATAATATACTGTATTTAGTAATCCTTTGGCATTTTGCAGTTTAAAGATGTTGTATACAAGGTTAAATTCCCAAAACAGAAAAAGACAACGCTCAAGAAGACGGCAGCATCGACTACAAGTGCACCGARACGAGAACGAGTCATACTGAATGGAGTTGAGGGTGTGGTGAAACCGGGAGAAATGCTCGCGATGCTCGGGCCTTCAGGGAGTGGTAAAACCACCCTCCTGACAGCCTTAGGTGGCCGACTAGGTGGTAGCCTTAAGGGGAGCATAACGTACAATGACAAACCGTTTTCCAATCAAATGAAGCGTAACACGGGTTTCGTGACACAGGATGATGTGCTAAATGCATATTTGACTGTAACAGAAACTTTAGTGTACACAGCATTACTAAGGCTGCCAAATACACTCACCAAAGAGCAAAAGATTGGTAAGGCAGAGGAAGTGATACATGAAATGGGCCTGACTCGGTGCAAGAACAGCATAATTGGGGGCCCACTTTTGAGGGGGGTGTCTGGTGGGGAGAGGAAGAGGGTTAGTATTGGTCAAGAGATGTTGATCGACCCAAGTCTGTTGTTCCTCGACGAGCCCACCTCAGGTCTGGACTCAACCACGGCCCAACGAATCGTGTCGATGCTGTGGGACCTAGCCCTTGGAGGGAGGACTGTTGTGATGACTATACATCAACCTTCAAGTAGGCTGTTCTACCTGTTTCATAAGGTATTGTTGTTATCWGATGGTAATCCTTTGTATTATGGGAGCGGATCTTATGTTATGGATTATTTTGGGAGCGTTGGGTATGTGCCTTCAGTCCCAATGAACCCTGCTGATTTTCTCCTCGATCTTGCAAACGGTACGTGATCAATCCTTAGTCATGTTGATGGTGTCATTTGAATTGGACTATAACCTATGTAACAATTAAAATTATGCATCCTTAGATGACTTCGTTTCGCAAAATTGCAGGAATTTCTCCGGATGAATCAGAAGATCAGGTGACAGTAAAAGAAAAACTAGTAGTGGCCTACAAGAATCACATAGCATACAAAGTGAAAACAGAGTTGGAAGAGGAGATTGAAGTTGCAGAGACAAACGAGCCTAAGGCAAAACTAGGGAAGTGGCCAACTACTTGGTGGCAACAGTTTACTGTTCTTCTTGAAAGAGGTCTMAAAGAGCGAAAGCACGAGTCGTTTGACCTTCTAAAGATCGGACAGATTCTTGTAGTAGCTGTTCTTGCTGGGCTTCTCTGGTGGCAGTCCAAGCTCAGTAACTTACAGGATCAGGTAATTTTCTTTGATCACCCTCCTTAGTATTATTCGCGCTGAAATTTGTAAGGAAATGAGCCATACTTCTGCATCGATTTCTCGTGTATGGTCTGTCTAGAATTAATAGTCACATCTACATGTTCAATATAGTTGAACTATTACACAAATTTGATCATGAAATGTTAGTGTTGCATAACATTTTTGTTCTGTTTTTGGAATAAGCAGGTTGGACTACTGTATTTCTCAACTGGGTTTTGGGGATTCTTCCCATTATTTCAGTCCATCTTCGCATTCCCAACAGAACGAATGGTGCTAGCCAAGGAGAGATCATCTGGTATGTACAGACTATCATCTTACTTCCTGTCTCGAATGGTCAGTGACCTCCCAATGGAGCTCATACTACCCACAGTATTCATCACCATAACATACTGGATGGGCGGACTCAAGCACACAGCCGCGAGTTTCCTATACTACCTATTTTCTCTCCTCCTAAGCATCATGGTCTCGCAAGGTGTAGGGCTCGCGCTAGGTGCCCTYGTGATGGACCTGAAGGCCGCGACTACCTTAGGGTCAGTGATCATGCTGACATTCCTACTGGCTGGCGGATTCTATGTGCAAAACATACCGGGTTTTATCAAGTGGATTAAGTACCTGTCAGTGATGAACTACAACTTCAAGTTGCTGCTAGGATCACAGTATAAGCCGGGCGATACGTACCCTTGCGGAGGAGATAACAAGATGTGCTTGATTGAGGAGTTTTCTTCTATAAAATCAGTTGGACTAAATGGGCAGCTTGTTTCTGCAATTGCATTGATTTTAATGTTTGTTGGTTATAGGCTAATTGCTTATTTTGCACTCATGCGTATTGGTGTTACGCGATAGATTTGGACGGCTTAATTTTGTTGTTATGTCTCGTATGTACTTGAGATATTCATTATCAATTGTATCMTATTCTATTATACACATTRACATACCATATTAGGACAATGTTATATTGAAAAAACTTACTCAATTTATTCTTTTACTTATTATTAGTTTTGCTTAGATGCAACTATGCAAGAAGCAATCTTCCATTTTAATTAGACTGCAGCCCAAGTTTTCTAGGCCAATAAATCAATAATGTAGATTTCATCTACAGAAATATATAGATGGCTAAAGTTTGAACAAATCGTACCCAAAGCTTCATATTAAATCACGTCTGTTATGGTAAAATAAAAATTGCTCATAGACCGATATAAG
>SNQN01005124.1:18513-46640 GCA_008642245.1 Bassia scoparia | reverse complement strand
TAGACTTAGGATCAAACATGGCCATCTTTTCATATTGTATATGATGTCCATTGTTCTAAAACGAAATGAAGAAAAAGAAAAAAAAATAAGAAGCAAAAATTGAAAAAACGACAAACATTGAAAAAAAGGAAAAAAAATTGGAAAAAATTGAAAAAGAATATTGTGGAAAACTTTGGTCTGCATTCATTTAGAAGTTTTTCAGTTCATGCATTTAGGGAGATGCCAATGTTAACGAGCATGCATTTGAATCCATCGAGTCAAACGAGGCGTCGTTATTAATAGAAAGTCTTGTTACAAAGTCGCAGAATTCAACATTGGAGAACCCACTTGGATTTGCAAGGCTAATCAAAGGTTAGTTCGTGATCAAGTCGAATAGTACAACCGAGCTTCTTCATCAAAGAAACTTTGAAGAAGATGTCCTTCATCGCTCGAATGGAAGTACCAACAAGAAGATCAACGATCTCACCAGCATGTGAAAAGACTGACGCAATGATAGAAAAGCTACTACCAAGCGTTGACAATGGTGGAAAACACTTACCTCCAAGAACTTTGAAAGAATTATCAAGAAGGACATGGATGGGGCCTCCTGCTATGAGAATTGGGTACAATGTAAATCTTGTCCTCAACAAACTTCCTGACAAGTTTTCCGCCAATAGATCTCCCTCAATTCAAGCCCACAGTGACATCCGCGCTTCCATCTCATAAGCTTTCCAAGGAGCTTTAAGCCCTCAAGGAGTTGATCGCATCTCTTTATCAAAAGGTCTTTCCACTTTCACACTCGCTCCAGTGTGCCAGAAATGGTTTTCTCCTTGTATACAAAAAAGGAAACTAAAAACATGGGAAATGTTGGCTTCTCGCTTTCATGTCTCACTAACAAAGGGAACATTCGAACTCAAGTTCCACTCGCGAGCTTGACAATTCTGAAACACAGGTGAAAAAGATAGGCGTCAAGCGCTTTCTCTCTAGGTGGATAGGAAAGCACGCCGCTGCTATCGGTTCGCACTCACCTAAAGCTGGAAGATTGGTTCCAAACTTTCAATATCAAATTGCAGACCAAAATACAGAATCATCTTCCGCTACATAGGACTTGAAACTTCAAATAAAGTCTACGCACATGGCATAATCATTGAAAGATGCTATTGAAAGAAGGGTTAGTTTACCAACATCAAAGCCCATAATGGAATATAACAAAAAGGACAATTCTTCAAACAATGTTTCCGCACTCCAACCACTGCGGAGTTCTCTTGTACGTCAAAGCTACATTTTTGCCATTCGGAAATGACTTATGTCCCAAGAATTTGAGTGTCTCCAAAGCAAGGGGAAGGTCAAGTCATCAAAATCGGGCCCAACCCTGATCCTAGAAAGACGATCCCCCAAATTGGATCCGCGAATATTATCAGTATCATCATCAAGGTAGGGGTAACAAACATCGCACGGAAATGCTACAAGCTAAAGGGATACATTCTAAGACAATGGTAAGAGGAGGAAGTCTCCCAATTCCTCCAAGCGCAAAAACCAAGCATCACATCGAAATGCCTTTACAGCTCTCATGATCTTTTGAAGGTTTTGTGGTACTTCAGAGGGGGGGGGGGGGGGTTAATGAGTAAACTAGCATGCTAGCCTATTTTTCTTTCTTTTTAGATTATGTATAGGAACCAGTTGGGCTTGGTTTCTGTAAGCAACGGAATAAAAAGCAATGTTCAGTAAAGGACACAAGATTTAACGAGGTTCCCAACTATGGTGCTACGTCTGCTCTACCGCTAGTGTTAGTTTATTAACTCACTCCAAAAAACAAAGAAAACACTCCCTGCTGTTTCCCTATCTCCAGGAACCAGCACATCCCCCATACCGCAATCTCTGAATGTGCAACTCGACTCACTCGTAAGTCCAATTTGTGTTTGAAGACTCACAAACCTCACTGGCTTTCAAACTCTCTGTTTGAGTGCCTTAAACAATGATCAAAGTTTTTCTATGATTTTACTTCTAAAAAGCTAATAAGAGAAGTTGTTTGCACTCCGATAGGTCCTTGTATATGAAGCTTGAAGTAAGGGTTTTTGTGCTTATGTGTTTTATCTCAAGAAATACTCTTTTTTCAACCGTGGAGAAGATAGAATATATGAACTTAGACGAGTTATATTAGCAATGGATAACCTAAACCCTAGTTACCATAAATCCACGTAGCTTGTCGTAAGGCAGATGTGATTTTATGGGATGTATTTATCTTCGTTTGACAATTAATCAGCAACAGATAGAATCAAACAAGATAAATACATCTGAGGATTAAGGTAACCCAAAAATATATCTCATCCCAGCTTCATAGAAATATTTTAAAAATGAATCGTTGAAAAAATATTTAGGAAATTCTTTTTCAAATCCGCAGCTATTTATATTTCACACAGAGACCTACTGGTTTCCCAGCCTGGTTTCCCTAGGATGAGTATGTTTATAGAATTCCTATCAGAGACCTGGTACTAGAATTCATGAACATAAACTCAAAACGACTATAAGCACTTATAATACCCTTACAAACAATCATACTACGGAGCACATTAATGAAAAACTATATTTAAGAGCACTTATGAACTATTCTTCATTCTTTACTTCAATGACTTTGAGCTTCCTTAAATCTTAAGTTAAAGCAACACTTCTTTCTTCAATGATTTCTGAAAGGCAACACTTTCTTCTTCGAATGATTTTCAAAAAAAGATCAATCACTCTTCCTACAGGGCCCTTACTTGTTTCAATGTCTTGAATTAGGTTGGGCAACTAAAGTAGTCCCTCCAATTGAATTAGCGCAAGGTTGAAAGAGTCTCAAGTTCAAACAAGGTGTCCAGCAGGCACAATTAGGCAAGGGTGACAACTCAAACGAAGATAAGAGATAGTTAATGATCTGCTATTCCATAAAGAAAAGAAAGGGTAGGAAAATATGCTAGGTTGATCAGTAAATCAGCTGCCCAGCTCAACTACAAACGCAAATGCAATTCATTGGTGGATAAGGAACGCTTTGAAAGGGAATGCCTTAAAGTTTTCTCTGTTAAGGAGCCTCATTTGAAGATTGAAAGTGACTGGAGAGTGATTTAAAAGAGGGAATTCAACGATGGAGAAGTCTTATTTGGCCTATATCAAGACATGAGAAGTCAAAGGAGCATTTTCTTGAAACCCAGCGTCATTTAGGTCTTGTTCTCAGACAGAGAGTGGAGGGAGATTTCTTTACAACCTCAGCCTCATCTTGGTGGAGCCAGAAGAGAGACAAAAGTTGGATAGAAACAAAGAGTGGACTTGTGAGGGAACTTTTTTATCGGGAGCCTCATCAACCATGGAAGTCTTCAGAGTGAGAAAATTCAAGGGGATCATTTAAAGGAATTTCAAACTTGGTTCAATATTTAAGAATCATCTCCATAGTTAGACGATTTGATGGAGGAATCTACTAAAGAAGAATTGGGCCAATCATGGGATGGAAAGCTCTTTGTAGAAGATGCTTTTGATAACTGAGCAATCATCTGATAATGTGGAGTAGTAGATCTATGGTTGGTAAGGTTTGGATTTGGTAGGTGCCCAAGTCAAAATCTTGAATTTTCTTGCAATTGTTCCAGTGGAGAGACCAATGAGTCGGCATTGTTAATGCTATCACTTTTCCCCCAGCGTTCAGAGCTTGGCGGATCTAAGCCGAGGCAATACTTTCATCGGCCGATAAAGTAGACCAAGCTGAAGTTGTAGGTAAGAAATCTACTATTTCAGCTGAGCTGAACAAATTGGATAATAGGGTCATAATCTATCGCCATTTATTAGATACAATCACTAGGGACGCAAGAACAATTAGTGTTAGAAACTTGAAGATAAAATATTTCAGGTGTTTTGATAATACGTAGTAAGGCCCATCTACATGTTACTACAGTGAATGGTAAAGGTTAGGCAAAGTGTTTAATTGGATACAGGTGTTTGGAAGCTATCTATAAATCTATGCCTTAGTCATTTTTAGAAAATTTGGTAAAGGTAAGAAAGATGTTTCTAGCGTCAGAATTAGCATAATTTCATCAGGTAAGTTAAGAGGGTACTAAAGGACTTGGCAGCATGCATGTCCAAGTAGATACTCTAGACTTGGTCAGCCGCCTTCTTTATAATTAAAAGGGGAGGGTAAATTCAATGCGATTCTCAGAATGAGATGGTTGCACGACCTATGACCTATTCCAATCTCTCCTACATCAGAGTACTATGAGGATGAATATGAGGTCATTTGTGCTAATTCTGCTGTATATTGGTTGAACTACTACGAAATTTTCCAATATTAGAAGAAACCAATGGCCTAATGAATGAAGAGATTGCTCTCTAAGCTTGAAAGTTAACTAATATGGTAGATACCTACATTTGTCCTAGCCCAAGACGGCCAATGATAAGACAAACCTCGCACATAAACAAGTAAATCGAGAGGGTAGGACCTTGGACAGGCTCGAAAAAAAAAGGCCAAAAAAAAAAAAATTCCCTTAACACCGAACACCTCTTCTTTGCTAGGTATTTAGCACCTCTAAAAGTAATTTTTAATTTTCAAATAATTTTGAACTTATTTTAAACATTGTCTAGAATTTTCAGGATTTTAGTCTGAATTTTCTAAGCATTTTTTTGGTTTTTTCGGAGTTTTCCGGCAATCTTAATTAATTTTGCAATAATTAATTAAATCATCAAAATAGCTTCAACATTTCACGAAATTAACAAAAGCACTAATTTCACAAGAATGTACTATTTTTTTTCCATAAATTTTCGATTTATGGTTTAAATATTTACGAAAATTTCTTAAGCGAAGACTGCTAACGAGCAAGCCGAAGTGCCTCCGGAATATTTTTCCTCAGAACATTAGTGTCCCCCGAGGAAAGCCAAATATCCCGAGAATCGCAATAAAATAAGCTGCAATCCGTATAAATCACACGCTTTTATATATGATTTTATCTTGATTTTTATTTCATTAAGATCTGCTATTTGTTAAGTGCAACACGAATCAATCTGCAAGTGAAGTAAGTGATGGCAACAATTGCGTGCCCAGTTTTGGGCGTAATTTCCGCCAAATCTTACCTCTTTTGCCGATTCAAGCCTTGCTATAAATCGAGATCCCTCAACTTTCATTACATCTTTGGACGGCTTATGCTCTAATCTCTCCGTCAAACTTTCTCATTCTAAACTACCTCTCACAAATATCATTAAATATATTTAAAACACTATTTCGGCATTTAGATCTAGGAGGGTTTCAAAGGGTTTTAAGGCTCGAACAAGGGTCCTAAGGGTCGAAGCTACGTCCTCGGTCTTCGACATCGCTGTTGCGAGGTAAGTTTGAGGCCAACGTCTCAAATTCTAAACCCCCTTTTGCATGCTTTTTTGAGATTGATCTTTCTATTAAAATTTGGCAATGTAAACATGCCTTATAACAATTCGGATATTCAAAATTAAAAAGCAACCTTAAGGCAAACTAACTCAATTCCTGACGAGCGCTTGCATGCTTGTGTCCTCAGCCATGAATCATGCTTTAACAAAGACCCTGCAAATTTCGTGTTTCACGCCTAATAAGATACTAATGGACAACCTGACATCTAGCCTGAAACGGAATTAACAACACATGCACACAAACTAGAAACTATTTTCATAGTATTCTGTTAAATCACACCGCCTAGTAACTTTGCATGCTTTAGGGTATAAAACGGAAAATCGTTTTTTGTTGTCTTAACGGACAATGAACTCCGCAATACACTGAGTAGAGGCTGCTAGACGTGGGGGGGAGGGGGGTGCTGTGCACTACTTAACATTACCCTTGTCCCCTAATTCAGACTTTGGTGCCTACCAGACATGGACGTCCTTCGCTTGCTTTATGCAATATAGCAAGGCTTAAACAGGGTTCCGCAACTCCAAAAGAAGTGCGGTGGCGACTTGCCTTTACTCCAATTTCGAGTATAAACAAACAACGTCCAAGCATAGACTCACAATATGCAAAAGGCAAGAATTCAACTCTAGTAACACAAACCGAGCAGTCCCCTTAAATTGTACCCCGGAGCAAGAGAGGACTCAGTCCGGCCCGGTGACGCCCAGCGCCGGTATAATTTTGGCGACTCAGGAAGTTACTAAAGCTAGTACCTTTAGTGAATGTGTGTGCATACTTGAATTGTTAAGGTGGTCATTCCTTGCTTGTCCTCAATGCAAGGATCATCTAGATTCTCAATTCAAGACACGTTCACCCCATAAAAGTAAACATCAACAAAATCTCATAACCAATTGTTTTTTCGACCAAAGATTCCAAGTGACCAATGCTATCTAATAACGTGAATCATCAAAAAACACAATTGGCCATTCAAGTCATATGTGGAATTGGAATCAAATAAAGAACTTCTCACTAAGTGGCCTCCTCCTTTGTGTGGTGGGCTTAAAATGAAACCCATTCGCTACCACCCCACATGTGCATAAAATGTGCACATGAATAACTTTGTAGCCTAAATCACTAAAGGCACCTCCATCTCACAAAAAAACTCATGTATTGAATAGGATAAACAATAGCACTCAACCTATCAAGACGACTCGAAAATGCATTCACTAACTCAATCATAAACCTTGGCAAAGTACTCAATTTAAGAGACACAACATGGACAAATCTTATAAGTGAGTCTTTTAATAAGCTTGTATGAGGCTAAGGTTAGGGGTAGGATAAAATTGGAAAATGTGAGCTAAAAGTCTAACTTAGGGAGCAATTACACCAATATCTGCAAATAGACAAGTGAAAAGGCTAAGAAAACTCCAAGCAACGCAACTCAAGTAACCAAAATTTCCATACCTCAAGAACCCAACCGACATCGCATCATCATCCTTATTAAGATTACCAATGTTGCAAAGGCATTATCGCTAACAAACTATAAAGTAAAACTTATTTTGGGAACCTTTTTAATTTTCACTTTTTCCTCTTTTTTCATTTTTTTTGATAAAGTATACAAACTTTTGCCTGCACTATAAGAGTCATAGAAACGATGACGATACTCAGCTAAGGACAAATGTGAAACACCTCACACCACTCCTGAATAACCACCGAACCATGTAGCCACCAATATAGCAAACAGCCAAACACATACCATCCTCTCAAATGCCTCCCCCAGATAAACTTGGGGTTAACACGAACAAGGCCAATATGGGTTGTAATGTAGGTAATTATGAAATGAAAGGAACAGGCTCAAAATTAAGGGACTCCAAGGGAAAAAATAATGTTTCTTAACACAGTGTCACATCGGCTCCGAATCAACGACTTAGAAATCTTAAGTGAATAATTAAGACATGACGAGCTACAACCCGTATATATAGGTTTGCGTTTGTAGAAATTAAGGTGCGAAAACCCACAAAAATGCCAAAATGCCCTTTCACGCCCCAAAAGTGAACTTGTCGTGTCTTAACATGTGCAATCAGATTTAGAAATCTTAAGTGATACATTAAGACAATGGATCGAGCTTTAAGCCGTATAAGTTGCGTTTGGTAGAAGTTAAGGTGCGAAAACCTCAAAAATGGCCCAAAATAGCGCTTTCACGCCCCAAAGTTGAACTTGTTCGGTATAACTGTGCAATGAAGACCTAGAAAAGCCTTAAGTGAATAAATTAAGACATGATCGAGTTTAAAAACTGTAAATAGGGTGCCGTTGTAGAAGTTAGGCGCGAAAATCCCCAAAAATGGCCAAAATGGCCCTTTCACGCCGCCTAAGTGAACTTTGTTTTGTTGTCTTAAGTGGTGCAATGAAGAATCTAGAAAGCTTAAGTGAATAAATTGATGAACACAATTGAAGCTTTAAAAACTTGGTATAAGTTGCATTTGTAGAAGTTTAGGTGCGAAAACCCAAAAAGCTCCAAAATTTGCATGTCATCAATGTCCATTTTCTTTTTATTGGAATTGTTTCAACTAATTAATTCCATAATTTGCAGGAAAAAATACCTTCAGAACTTTCAAGTCTAGGCTAGTGGCTCACTGTCGGAATCCCAAAAAGTCTTCCTGTTACATGATGGACGTGTATTTAGTTTCGAGCGATACCGCTACCCTTTCCCTAAGACGCTTCCCCGACGACCGCACAAACGGTCTAGCGCTTCTGGAGCTTCGTGAGCGTCGTAGACTCGTGGCATGTTCTTAGGTAGTTGGATTATTCTATGTATTTTGTTATTTGTTACATTTTCACTTCAAAATTTTTAGAAAAACTATATTGCGTTAACATGCGTGTATTATGACGTTCTTATATCTAATAGTAAAATTTTTATTTTGTATATTTTTATTCTGTTTTCCGTTAATAATATAATTTAATCTTTTTATATTACATTTACGGGAAAAAAATAGGTGGAAAAATGCCTCGAATTAATAAAAAAGGGGGAGTTAGTTCTTTTAGCGACTAACACCAATTTCCGGTGCTAAATGGTTTTCCCTCCATTTTTTCCGGTTCCTTTTCCCCAGTCAAACATCGGTCGCAATTTCGATTCATTAAACCTTTTAAGCGACGAGCAATAAGGCGAATAGACGTTAGCGACCGAAATCGGTCGCTAATACCCTGTTTGCGATCGATTTTCCGGTCGCTAATGTCGGTCGCTCCCAGAACTTATTTTCTTGTTGTGCTGCTAACAACGAAAGGCTACCTATCATTTCAGCCATATGACCAAATAGCCAACTAGACAAGTACCAAGCCAAGATTAAGAGATAATGACGCACCAGATAAACTATCACATTACAAGAAAGAAATGAAAAATGATCAAACATTAGCTCAACACATCTCAACAAGTTTCAATCCTTCCTGTTCCAAGTTAACTACATGAAGCTCCAGTCATTGCCAATCATATCAGTTAAGGAAAGAACAGCAACCACAAGTTTCACTAAAGGTCAAGTTCAAGGCATTACAAAGCATAAAATTTTTTTCACTATGGGGCACAGGGAGATCATGCTTTTCAGGATAACTCAATATACCAAGAAGATCACGAATTTTCCTAAACAACTAGAAAGCAATACATTTTTTGGTTGTAAGTAAAATCCACTTCCCTAATGAATCGGTCACAAACCTTGCAACTATCCTAAGAAGCAATAAAATCTAAACTAGAAAGTAATAAAAACTTCACCGTCAAATCGCTAGAGTGCGCTTGACGGATTCCCTCCCCAAGCTAACCTCTTGCATGTCCCAAGTGCTGAAAGGAAGGAAGTATATCAATGCGCATAATCATCCATAGTGAAAAGAATGAAGGAATGTGAAAAATGAACACATTTTCGGACATTTTTTCCCTGACTAAAAACCAAAAGTCCCAAAACACCACTTTAGGAGCCGAATTTTTGGGCCAAAAACAGGGTGGTGTTTATTACAAAGTAGTAGGTCCTTCTTAAATGGCATTTCCCAGTCAGAGAAACATCTACTCTTTCCCAATTTGGAGAAGTTTTTGAAAAATTTCAACGAAATTCCTCCAAAAACCGACTGGTTTCGATCTTTTTTCTCGTTTTGCTTCGCCACTCACGCATCCGATCAGACTTGGTCAAACCTACCCATCAACCGATCGGTTGAACTCAACGTCTAAATTCCTTATTTCGCCTGTATACTTAGGAAAAATGGTTAGTCTCCACACTCTCGTCACCCAATATCTAACTATGCTACAACTAACTAATAACTATTATAAAAAGCAATAATTATGGTTTGCCTCCGTAAAGCGCCTTTTTTAACGTCGTAGCTCGACCCCTTAACCCAAATACAACCAAGTCAGAAGAAATCTCAATGCCTTAAGTAGCTTGTCAAATTCTCTGCAAACATGTTATGAAACGCACTAGCATATGGCTTGGGCACAAGCACCTTAAATAGCTTAAAAAGGAAAGTTAGATTTACAAAACAAAAAATCAAAAAAGAAGAAAAAAAAATAAGAAAAGTTAGAAGAAGAGATGAAAATTTACATCTATCTTGTCATTCCTCCTTAGAATAAATGACTTAACAGAATGATCATAGACATTTACCTTCGCTTATAATCAAGTCAATGGAGGAACCATATCCCATTGGAAAAGAAGTCATGAAAAGGATAAAGGCACGCAGGCCACCTTAAGTATCACTAAGAAACCTTACTCTCCGACACAACCAACCCCATTCTCAAAGAATGTGTGCCAAAAGTTCTAAATATTAGTTGATTCCTCAACTAATGATTTTCTACTAATGGATTCAACATTATCATGTATTATTCATCATTCCCCCCATCTCTCACTTCGATCACCCATTAAGAGCCAATATTATTAGAACACTTATCTCTAAACCATCGCTCATTAACGATCATAGAATTCATCTAACATTAATTGCCGGCCCATTAAGAAATTTAGGAGAATCCAAATCGTTGTGTCCAGACAAACGTTGACTTTCAACAATTCACAACTCACGAACATAAGATCTCTCGTTAAATCAATAATTTCTTGTATTCGCAAGATGGTTCAGGCATAAGAAAATTGCCCAATGTTAGACTTTGAGGTGTAAGAGTTATAAGCAATCGAATTATGACCTCATTAAAGGACAAATGGGATACATCATGATTCTATAGAAGTGTAGCAATGAGAAACAATTAGAAGATTGAGATATATCATTGTAAGTACTCAGTGTGAAGAGTAATTTGCTAGGAGTTGGCTCAACATGTAATTTCATCTCATCATCAGTAGGTCTCTCAACCATAATGGATTCATCACATTCAAAACCTCTTTTATCGTTAAGCGTTTCAAATTGATAAATTACACCTTATATTCTCTAATCTCCAATTGTGTTACCGTGTCGGCCAACCCCCATATATCGTGAACATAAGTCCATTCTGCTATACCGAATGGTGTGACCAATGAAACCCAAAAGCCTGATCAATATATCGCAAACACTAATCATCATCAAAATGAGGAATAATAGAAAGGTATTGCAGCATTTGACATACTAAAATTAGTTCATATTACAATAATAATAATAATAATAAATATAATAATAATAATAATAATATAATAATAATATATTATAATAATAATAAAATTATAATAATAATAATAATAAAGTAATAATAATAATCTCTAGACTCAATTAATTAACATTAATATGTCGTTCCTTCCCGACAACAGACGCGAAAAATTTGTACATGCTTGTCGCGTACCATAAAAATAACCTATTAAGACAACTAATGTGTGAGATGGTAACAGGGTCGAATCACAATGAAGCAACAATAATTATTATAATTAATTAAAAAGCATCTAGATCAATAAAGGGCTTTGTTAGAAGTTATTTTAAGCTACTACTAGTGAAAGCGATAGAATTAATTCAAATTGACCTACCAATTATAAAGGTCTAGGGCTATGTGTTTCACTATAACACAAATCAGAATAATTGGGTTTCAACAATTCATAATAAGGCACAATCGAATAGGGTCAAAAGTTCTCTCGAATCGAATGAACCATAAAACTATCTCCTACAACGTATCTCTCGACCTAGGATAGTCTGTTCTATCCATATTGATGTAGATCTGTAACTCAAGTTTCAATCGCATAGATTTAGAAACTCGTGACTAATTAATTACGCCAATTAATAAGTCGTTGCACACTACTTAAGTGAATAACAAGAAGACATCAATGGTTCATAAAAATTGCCAAATAGTATGAATTGAATAAAAACTAAAAACATGCTAATTATATTATTATAGATCCTCAATTTGCCTAAGAAAAGGAACACTTTCACGCATACGCAATTAAACACATAATAAAAGCAATTAATGAAAGCAAATAATGAATAAAAGAGATTAAGATGAAGAATAATATCAAAACCAGCAAAGAATTGAAGAACTAAAGGATGAACTATTGAATTGCAAAATTGTATAACAAACCTAAGAGTTCTTGAGAGAAACGTAATTAATCTGAATAATCTAAGAATATAATAAAGTAGTCTACAAATTAGGTATTTCTCTCTTTAAAATATCGTTTTGAATTCCCAAATAGATGTCTTGCTAAAAAAGTACAATTAATCCTCTAGAATAACAGCCCAAAGAAGATATTAAAATCGTCCAAATTGAGTCTGACCCGCTCGGATTAATATCAAACCGATCGGTTCAGATTAAATCACGGCATTTTCACTAGGCTAATCTTTCGAAGGTCATATTCGGGCTTGGTAGTCCATATGAATCATGTGACTCTTACAATCGAAGCTCCGAATCTATTTCCAATGCAATCAGAAGTCACACCAATCCAACATACAAAAAACGTGACTTCAGTCACAAAGAAGTGAGCATATGTCCCAAAATCAAGCTTCGCAAACGATCATTCTTTCGCGTACTCCACTCCTAGCTCCTCACTACCTCCGAAGCCTCGTAGTTCGCGATAGTCCAAATACTCCAAATCAATGAAAGCAACCTAAAACTTCATTCAACACAGAACAAACACATTAGTAGCAAGAGGAGCCTTAAGAAGGCCAAAAACCATTAAAATTAGCAAGAGAATGGAGACAAAAACCATATATCAATTACAATACGATCATTCCTTAGGTGTCGTAATGTCGAAGTGGTTGGTAATTTAGAGTTATTAGGCGTTGCGTCTTTGTTGAGTCATGGCAATTGTAAGCGGATGTCGACCTTGAACTTCGCTTAAAAAAAAGAAAAAGAAAAAAAAACGAAAAAATAATGAAAAATGTGAAAAATGAAATAAAAGGCGAAAGGCAAATTTCAACGTTCATTGCACTTCTATATGTTTAAGTCAGTCAATAGGACCAAATGGATTTCACAGGTTGGATTTGACATGGAACTTTGACTCTGGTCATGTGCGAATAGGGTAGGCACAACGGTTTGAGCTCGTAGACACAGGTTCGTTCCACGATTTTCAAGCAGGCACTCCGTCAATCAAACCATTTGCCTAATGCCTACGGAAAATCTCACATCAACCAAGTCCATGGCAAAATTTGGACTCATTCGACGCCCGAAGTTATTACTCAACTAGAGTTCGATGTGCTTGAAGCTCTCATTGTCAAGGTCTTCCGAGCACTCAAAAAGAGATGAGCATAAGGTATAAGAATGTTGGATAGATCGAATCACGGCTCCTAGACAGACTTGTCACAAGTTGTTAACAAATAATTGCTCTCGCTCTGCACGAATGCTTTTCTTGGGGAAGAAATTTTGAAACCACTCCAAGCGGGTAACAAACGGAAATCATTGCCAGACTCCAAGCTACCGACCTCAACCAGTCATCCAGCTTGAACAATTCTGCAAACAAATTCTGCGAGTTTAACGCACGACTTTTCAAAACAAGCATTAACGATCCTAGCAGCTATGGAGAAAACGAGAGGTCGTACTCTCACTATACTCCTAAAGTGTCAGGGAGGTTCTCCCAAGGCGCATTTCTGTCATGCTTGGATTCTGTTGCAATAAGCATATGAATATCTTAAGTGCCAAAGGGGTTGTCAACCCATGAAACCTACTCCTGACCTCAACTCCCGAAGAAAGCCCCGTGTGGTGGAATCCAGACAAATCTAGGGGCAGATATCAGTCAAAGCCGTGGCCATGATTCAAGGTGCTTCACCTTTAGGAAACATTCTACCAGAATGAATTGACGCAAAGGGAAAGTCGAGCAGGGAGGTCGATTCACAAAATATCTGCATGCTTTGAAGAAAACGAAACCTCTTTCGACCCTTCCATCTTCATAAACACCAGTTCATCGGACCAAGCCCAAGATTACGGTTGCCAACGAACCGATAGAACATTCATACCGCACGAGGATAAGCATTCAGTCAGTTTGGTTCCACTTCCGTCAGGGAAGTTCCAGATGCCTATCAACCCTCAGAAGTGAACCCCCATTATTGTGATTGGTTACAAGAGGTCAAGATCGAGAAGCTAAAGATAGATGGGAAGGTCTACCCTACCCTACGAGCAATAAGTTCCAAAATGTCAAATGGCAAATCATGAGCCACAGTAGATCACAGTCGAAAGTCCTTGGCTGACCTTTCAATATGATGTCTCTACAAAATTTGGAAGCTATGGATGCTAAATCTTTAGGCAGGAAGCATGTGTGGTGCGTGAATGGGGAAAGAAGATTCCTCCAGAATTCAGTTTGGGAGCCATAGTATTTAACAGTCTTAAAAAAATATCGCCTTATATGGGTTTTTAAAGGGCGAAGCACATCGGAGAAGTAACTTAGAGATTACCATGGACACGACGCTCGTTTAAACTCGCCGAAGTTCCTCCATCATTCCTATTGTTACAGGAAAAGGAAGCAACATGGTTCGAGCAGATTCTGACAACTGGCAACTTTGTAGCGTAGGATCCTATCACCACACCAAGCAAGGATTTGGGCCGCGAGTTGCACCGATCTGGTCAATTGGGAAAATATTGCCTAATCGAGTCACTATCAATATATATATTTGTAAACCTAAATAATCACACACTAGTGTAGTGCCAAAGCAAGGGTGATCTCAAGGAAGGAGTCAAAGGAATGTTTAAGCTCCAGACACTTATCTAGATTGGCAAGCAAACAAGTTTTGAAAATGAGAATTCTTTAAAAAACTAACTAATTGAAGAACTTGAAAACAAGACTTTGGAAAAACAGAATATACTAAATCACTAGGAGATGCAGTTGTCACCAATCATAGAATGGGAATAATGCCAATCAATACGTATTTCTACTACAATCAAAAAGGGTTATTGTAATCTAGTTTGAAAAATGTGATTTGAATCATTTCCTAAGTCTTCTAACCCTCTCAATTCAAGCTCAAACGCCAAGTCCAAGTTCCTCACTAGAATTGAACAAGCAAGAATCAAAACCAATACCATAGTCAATCCTCACATCCCTACAAAGGGTTGATTTAGGCAACCTCTCACCTCAAAGACGTGTTGGCCAATCCCAAGCAATAGGTTTGAGAAATAACAATTCAATGAACAAATATGGTGATTGGATGAGAGTGATTAATATCATCTGACATGAAATGATAAAGATGGGACTTCGAGCCTCCCCTAAGTTGCTAAAGCTACTCATACATACATGCTTAGAAGTAGGAAATCATTAAAAACGATAAGGAAAAAGCATACAGAAAAGCATTAACTAAAATTGGTTATCAATAAAAAGGGTACTTAAAGAGAACTACTTCAATACTACATCAAATCAAGTAAACGCAACCCAAAATTCTACATAAACAAAAGTAGAAGCAATCTAACAACAAAAGAATCAAAAGCTAAAGTATTAACAATACCCACAAATAACTTGCAAAAACGAAATAACCAAAACTAAGAGGCAAAAACATTAAAATTGAAATTTAAGACTAGAAATGGAATAATCTCAATTCTAGGCCCAAAAGCAGTATAAAGATGCAAGATTTGAGTAAATTGAGAAGCTAGGCAAAATTAAAGCAATACTTGAAAGCCTTTCTCACTAAACCCATAAACTCTCTAAATGGAGAAATTGAATTAAGATGAACTTGAAAGAACAAAAGAAATTTTTGAATCTTAATTCTAAATATGCTACTAAACTACTTCCTCACTCTTAGTTTCACTCTCTCTAAATCTATATATATCGAAGCCCAAAATACATAGCTCTCAGTTTTAACAAATTTGCCATACTAATATACACATGGGACAAAGTCAAAACGGAGCAAGGGGCTGACACGTAGGCGGTGCAAGGGCGCGGACGTCACCAAAACAACGCGAGCATGCGCAAACTTTGGAAAGGCTACAGCGCAAGGCAGAGGAGGCTGTGTGGTACGCGCGGCACGCTCGAAAAACTTTCCTGGAAAGTTGGGGTGGCTGTGAGGCGGCATGCCACCGACGCGCTGAGCAGAGGCGCATGCGCAAGCACCCATTGCGCGGGCAGAGGCGCGTGACACCCAGGGAGGCGCGGACGCTGCCAAAAACCTCTGGAAGAAGGGGGTGACCCTGCAGGCGTGTGCATGCATCGCGCGGGCAAACTCCTCGATGTGATGCAAAACTCTAGTTGATTCTCTCAACTTGAACGGCCAAACTTCTTGCTTCGTGATCGGATTAGCTTATAATAATAATCCGTTGGAAGCTCTCGAAGTCTACTTTCCAATGAAAAAAGTCTCAAACCTACTGTAGACCAACTAAATGTGCTCCCCAATGAGTAATTCAATGATGAAATATACACGTTCGTGATTGATCGATCTGAAAAGGCGCAGCTGCAACTCGAAGAAACTTCAAATATGTGAATTCACACTCGAAATCGTTGAGGCGAAAGGTCAATCAAGAGGCCAAAAGAATTTTCTTTATCACTTTTTTGTTCGGAAATTTTCTGTTAACATAGATTTTTTGAAATAATTTATACTGGTGATATTCAGATTTTTCACTTTCATTGCATTCCTCATTTTTCTGATTCCACTTCAGTATTTTTAGATTATTTTTCTGATTTTTCTATAATTTTCTCTAATTTGGCAAATATTTAGCAAAACATTAAATACGCAGAATACCGCAGAAAATAGTAAGATTAACGAAAATAGTGGAATGTTTAGATCTCCCTAGAAATATACTTTCTTGCAAAAGGGGAACGTCTGAAAATCCACAATCTCAGAAATATCGAGAATATTTGGCAAAAATTTATTCCGAATCAAAATATTTTCGTTTTCTGGAAAATAAGCAGAAAGCATAATATACGCAAGGCTGCGTATATACGCAGAGGCCTGCATATATACGCATAGGAGCGTATATACGCAGCTCCCTGCGTAATACGCTCGTTTTTTCCTCCTTCGCGCATAAAATAGGCCCTTTGCCTCCGCTTTTGGGGGGGATTGGAACGAGAATTTTCCACACCTCAACACTGATTCACACAGATTTCACAAACTTCAAAACTCTCACATAGTCCTTCTTGTTCCCATAAACATACATCATTCAATATACGATCTCGCGCCCCTTTTTCGGAATCGATTGACGAAGAAATCAAGGTATAAAATCTGAGATTACTCCACCTAAATCTCTTTTGACTCTTTTATAATTCCTTTTGACAGCCTTTTTAATTTGCTAATTATTATTACGAGTCTAAATCATTAACAGATGTAGAAACCAACTCTTGAATTCTCGATGTAAATGTAGGATTGCTTAACGTTTTCAAAATTCGTTATCATTACTTGTCACAATTTATTATTAGCATATTGTTAATGTCAATACTAATTGCGTTTATTGTCTCGTTAGCCAATTCAATTCAAAGGGCGTTTCCTTTATTTTAACTTACAATTTGCTTATTCGCAGAGACAAGGTGAGAAGGACAAACACCTGTATATAATCATGCTTACTACCTTGTTTTTTTCATGTAGTTTGTAACATCATTCCTATCACCACTACAACAAATGACAATAAGAGAGACCGGTTAAAAACCCAATAGACCTCAAACAACCGGTTTAATATCTGAGGTATATTTGGTAAGAGACCGGTTTAAAAACCGGTCTTTTTTGATTCAGCAAGAGACCGGTTTGTGGCGGCGAAAAGTGCGGTCTCTTAGTATTGTTTTTATTTTATAAAAAAGGCAAAGAGACAGGTCTGACATATACCCATATACCCGGTCTCTTTGGTAATAAATTTTTATAAAAAAGGCTGGCTCCACTCAAATATTAGTAAGTGGGCCAGCTAGCAGACATATTTGAAATACACAGTAAAATTACATAAAAAAAATATAATACTTCAATAACATCTCCAAAAATTACAAATAACATTATACAAGTATAATCATACGAGAAGACCAATACGCCATAAACTTGTTTTTTAATTATCATGGCATACCTGTAAAAACAAAAAAAAATGTTAGTGAAGAAAAACAAAATCAAAACCAAAAACAAAATGCAACAATAACACTACTGCAAAACAATAATCAATGTAAACAAAAACGACTATAACTTGAATAACAAAATCGTTCAGTTGAATAACAAAATAAAACACCAACAAAACGACTGTAATTGAAATAAATCAAAACCGCACAAAAATAAATCGAACGCTGTAAATTAAATGAAAAATAAATTCGAAAATAAAAAAAAAACAAAAACAAAATAAAACTTCGAAAACATATAAGATCAAAATGAAAATAAGAAACTTTGGGAAGTGAAAATTAAATCAAAAACAAATTGCAAGTAGATGTGAGAAGTAGGTTAAAAACGAAAAAACTTAAAAAAACTCCAAAAAATAAATTTAAAACGTCGAATTATATATGAAAAACGAAAAATCCGAAAAATCAATATAGAAAATTAATAAACAAAAAATCTAGAAAACGAAAGAAAGAAAACAAAAACAATCTACAAAACGAAAAGAAAGAAAAAACGAGCAAGAAAACGAAAACAAATCAGAATCGAAAGAAAGAAAATAAACAATTCAGCACTCCTAGATCTGAAACAGCAAAATACAAAAACTAATGATGAAACCCAAAAAATAGAAAAACAATCACATACTTTCTATCCTCAAAATGCCCCTCGTCCCTCAACATCGTCGCCCCCCTCATCTGCGCGCCGCCGATCATTCTTCCCCCCTGCCGCCTCACCGACCACAATATATAAAAAAAACATTAACGAGAACAAAAACAAAAATAAAAAATACAGAAATATGTAGACAGAAGAGATAGGATAAAAGGGTATGAGGGGAGAGATGAGAGAGAAAGATAGAAGGTGCAATGAAGAGAGATAGAAGCCAGAAGGGCGGATGATTGAAATAATGAAAGAGTGTAATAAGGATAAACGAGGAGAGAGAGATATAGGGGAATATGGGGTGTTGAGGAGGAATGTGTTACTGCAAACGACAATCACTACGAGATAAATAAAGAAATAAAGCACAATAAAAGATTAGTTTGTGGTTATGATAATTTTATTTTAAATAAAAATATCAAAGCGACCGGTTTTATTGATGACCGGTTTCCTTTGTTGAGGGTTAAAGAATGTGTTACAAACCGTTCTTTTAAGCGAAGCTAAGAGACCGGTTTTTTCTTAATGCCGGTTTCCTCATTTAAGAGACCTGGTTTTGAGACAACACCGATCTCTTAAATATGGTGTCTTATCACTAAAGATGGCCATGATCTATATGCTTGTGTAACGGGCCAAGACCAATACATAAAGATCCTAATATACAAGGCTAAAAAGTCCTAATATGCACATATTGATCACTCAACATAAATCATGAGTTCAAGTCCCCTTAAAGTCTGGATCTAAGAGAACGAATGGTCGGCTTGGTTAAGTCAAAGAGGTACCACGCCTAAAAGTAGAGCTTGGTCCAAAGTTCACCACTAACATTTAGCGATGTATGGCCAAGTTACTTCTTATGTACACGCATCAAGTAACACGTGCACACGCYGCATGGGTGGGATAGAACTTTCCTTC
Organism: Bassia scoparia; assembly: GCA_008642245.1. Taxonomy (NCBI): domain Eukaryota; kingdom Viridiplantae; phylum Streptophyta; class Magnoliopsida; order Caryophyllales; family Amaranthaceae; genus Bassia; species Bassia scoparia. Next base: position 27,337 of record SNQN01005124.1, on the reverse strand, counting down.
TCCATATGATCAAGTAACCATATGCACTAAAGTAGTTTCCCCCTTAAGGCGATCTCGAGTATAAAACATACCCATATGAGACCATGGATCCTAAGGTGTGACCCCATATGCACAATTCAATGAAAAAGATCTATGGAATTACGAGACTTTCAAGTATGTCCACTTCACCTAACGGTGATTATCCACAGTGAAATCGCCATTTTAWAGGCATGTGCCCTTATTGGGCCTTGTCCTACGTCGYTTTCATTRGTGGGCTTTAGCCACGAATCTCGCACGTGAGTGCGTTGGGGTAGTGTTGTCGAGTGGGGAATCGCCACCGTGCCTATACAGGTTAATCACGGACGCACGAAACATTGGTGCCAATTTAATGGCCCCACTATTTGATCCATTAACTAAGTCGTGGGTTRGGGGACATGGTACGGAAAGAATCTTTGACCCAATCCGCCCACATGTAGAGGCCTCTACTCTGTCTCATTGTAACTCCAATCGATCAAATTCATTGAATACACAACAACTTAGCAAGTTTATCCTTAGAAAGCGCTCTAACCTTAGAAATCTATTAAAAGGTGAGTTTCTATTATGCAAAAACTACTACCTAGCCTAAGTATTGTGATCACTTAAAATTAATCAAACTAATAAGGTGCTTAAATTCAATTTATCCATGATCAATCTGAATTTAATGTGATTCAACAATTTTAGGTCTTGTTTAAGCAATAAAAAGTGATTTCATGTATAAACAATATCAACATACATATAGGATGATGGTTAGTATGCAATAATAGAAAACTCAAATATTCAAATCAAACTTACCTTGCTTCACTATCAATCACAAGAGAAAACAAAGGTTAGTTTATCAAGAACTTTACTTCGACTTGAATCGCTTGATTTGCAAAGAAGTGACTCCAAAAGTAGCTACGGATTTGAGAACCTTAGATTTTGATGAGTGATTTGAGAGAGAATTTTTAGAGTTATGAATTGTGTTAAACACAAGAGAATTCTTTGATTGAATGTTGATTTTCGTTGATGTTCGACTCAGCACCAAGAGCTTGTATTTATAGGCGTATGGGAAAAAATAAGTAAAAAAAAAGATATATGGAATACGGATACAATTGTATATAACTTTTGACTTAGAGCTCCGTTTGAGACGTGCCATATATCGTTGGAAAGTTCTCGATCTCTAGTTTCCAACGCATTTTGTCTCGCACCAAAATTCCTTGTAGATCAAACCAGTGATGAGTATTAGCCTAACCGTATATACGGTCCCCTAGACCCATCCGTATATATGATCCCCTAGACCCATCCGTATATACGGACATATGGTTCGTATATACGGAGCGGCTAACGTGGCCATGACGTGGATGCCCACGTCAGCGATCCGTGCTTAATTATTACTCTATCTATCCTTTCGTTCGGGAATTAATATCCTTGTTTTTTACATCTAATCTACTATTCAATTAACCTTTATCCACTTTTGGATAACACATGATTAATCTTCTAGAACATTCCGGATAATTCCTGAATTTTCTGAATTTATCTACGAATTTCAGAATTCATTTATTTTTTAAAATCATTTTATAAAACTTGTAAAAATCATAAAAAATCAAAGAAAATCAGAAAAATAATCTACGGAAAATATTCTAAAAAATCCTAAAACTAAAGAAAAAAACCTTAAAAAATTAAAATAAATACTTGTCGGTCGTTATTGTACTCTCGGCGTATGATTTCAAACTCAACTTTAATTCAATTCTGTGCAAATGGATGTGGTTTATGGATTTTGCCGCAACTTTCGAAGTCAAATCTATTTCGAGATGTCACGTACTTTTTCTTTATCGACTATTCAATTCGAGGAGACATTTTGGTGTCTACAAAGGTCATTTATAACAAAATATTAAAATGAAAAACACAAGTCCTCTATTCATCTTTGTTGTTTTATAATTCAATCTTATTCACAACGAGGAAATTTCCTATATATTCATCTTCTTGATTAACTCTACTATTTAGGAGCCATTTACGTTAGTGAGGTTATTTATATAATCAGTAACAGAGGGCAGCCCCTACCGAACTATAAACAATATTGGGCGGTTGTCTTGTTGGTGAAGTGCAAAATCACCTCACAACAGGTTTTTGGCGACCACAGTGGGAGAGAAGTTTTACAAGGTTATGATTACTTCTCAACCATGCCCCTAAACGATCTACTCGAAGTACAGGTAATCAGAGGATGGTAATTCATCCGATCCAAATCTGAGAATTTACTTAAGGATCTTGGTAATTTAGAAATTGATTCGTAAGAACAATCTGTTGAAGATCTTGTTCCTCCTGAGACAAACTGAGTCTCACTCAAGGACTGGACCGTTTACACCTAAACAGGGGGGAAGATCAATATCCTCAGCCAAAGGTTTGTTCAATTCAATATACACACAATATATGGACATTGTTAAGCCTTTTGGAAGATTTAAAAGGAAAATCGTGGGAGCAGTTCAACAGCCTCCACCAAGGCATGGTACATGAAACTGTAGGGGTATTTCACACTAGCTTGTGGTGGTTTTCAAACTGCAACTACTGGACATGTACCTCAACTTCATACCCTGCTGCTCATAAGCCACACAACCGCTTACTTCCAGAAACTAGGAATCAAGGTTATCAACATCAAGCTTATTCCATCAAAATGCATCCTCCTCAGAGTAATCTATCGTTAGGGTAAGGTCATATGCACAGGGTAATGCCTATGGTGGACCTCAGGCGATGGAACACTAAAACTCCAGTAATACTGGTGGTTTTCAACCTGGAGTTAGATATAACCAGAACCCCTATAGGGAGACACCTCATCCTGCCTACTACTAGGATAACTTGTATCCTAATGGCCAGGATCAGAATTTCCATGCTTATATGGGACAGGCTCATCATGAACCTCTCTTTAGGCAAGTGGAGGAGATGATCCAGAGGGTCATGGGACACAATGCCAGTTTTTCTAGGAGAGGGACCTGTAATSCTTATCCTAAATAGATTGACAGGAGGCAAAGTTATCAGGATTGGGATCCTACTTTGAATCGATATGAGAGGTAGGATCGGATCGGTAAAATCGGATCGTAGAATCGGATCGGTAAAATCGGATCATAGAATCGGATCGGTAAAATCGGATCGTAGAATCGTAAGATTCTACTGATAATTTTTTTGCAATAACACATATGCCATTAGTAGTTAGAATATTAGGAATAATCAATTTTTCTCACATAAGAATAAAAATTAAGTGTAATTTCAAGTTTACTAGTAGCTAGAAGTCGAAATACAGTTCCTCATATGGTTAATGTGAAATTTTTTTTAGTTCAAATCTTAGTTCTATTTGAAATTCTAAAATTTTATAATTTTATAATAGCACTTTTGGGTCGGATCGTTGAATCGTAAAATCGTATTGTGATCCTACTACTCAAAATTGAAATCCTCATAAGATCGAACGATCCTACAAAATTAAGATTCTACTATAGAATCGGATCGAAAACTCAATTTTGGATCGTAGAATCGTTGAATCGAATCGCGATTTTGATAACTATGACAGGATGTATCCTTCCCTAGAGGGTTCAAAGTTCTTGAATTTTCTCCCTTATTCTCTGACGATGGATCGGTGTCTGCTGAAAAACACTTTGTCAGGTTTAATTGCCAATGTAGGGAAGCAACAGATAGTGATTATCTTTCTCTTTCTCTTTCTCTTTCCGTTTCCCTTTCGTGCTTCCCGGCCCCCTAACCAAACAAGGATAGCATTGACGAAACAAGTTTCACTCCTACGTACGCCCACAGAAAAAACTATCTTAGAAAGGTGGGGCCGGCGGGCTAAAACAAGGAGCGATAGCATTGACAGTTGAGACTTGAGAATGAGAAGTATCTAGACCGGCGGCAACCGAACCGTCCAGAATCGTGGAGCACTTCTTCACGCATTTCTTCTTCTTTTAATCACCGTCYTCYTCATCATCATCATCCATTCATCCTGTCAACCTCACTATTAAAGTGTTAATTAATCTCACCTCTTCCCTTTCCTTTACAGTTTACACCAATACAAACAAATTTTGAAAAACAAAAACAAGAAATGGCGACGACAACTGAAGAACATGAGAAGCCATTGATGGTGGTAGGAATAGATGACAGTGATCAAAGCTTCTACGCATTAGAATGGACTCTCGATCATTTCTTCGCTCCTTGTGCTCCTAATTCTCCTTTCAAAATCTTGTTAATTTACGCCAAACCTGTTCCTACTGCTCCCATTGGTCTCACTGGTCCTGGTACTTAATTTCCCCTTTTTCTCTGTTTTCTTTCGCCTTTTCTTCTTTTTCGATTCTTTMATGTGGTCCTTTTTTCTTTACTTTTGATGATCTAAGCTTGATTGCATTTCCTTACTTTCGTTTTATAATGGAAATTTCATGTTCAGTTTCAAATTACAATATCATTGGGTTTGTCCGAGTTTTAGGAATCACTATGAATTGATTAAATGATATTCAGAAAATTAGAAATGCATCAATAATTCATTTGAATGAATGAAAAACATGCATCGAGTAACTCTATTTATTCGTGAGAGATGACGACGAAGTGAAAATAAGGCTTAGATGAATCGATTCTGTTTCCAGCAACTGTAAACGCTATTTGGGTTCAATTGGATTCTATCTCTGGTGATTGTAAACATCATTTGGGTTCATTTGGATTCTGTTTCAGACAACTGTAAACATTTGATTGGGGAATACTATTCAAAGTCCACTTTTACTAGAATTAAAGTCCACTTTTTGTGTGAATTTCCCAAAACGCCCTTCCTCCAATCCCCTCCCTAACCACCCAATACACCTCACCCAACACCAACAACCACCACCCAAGGCATCCTACCACCAAAAACCACCACCTGACACCACCCTACCACCAACAACCACCACGTAAAAAACATGTGGACTTTAAATTGCATGGACGCCTTGCGTAGGCGTCCAGACCATGGTGTGGACGCCTACGCAAGGCGTCCATACCATGGTAAAAAAAGGAGAGATTTCCAAGCAGCCAGAATATTATCGTTCCTTCTCTTCGTAGATCGAAGGAAGAAGAATAGTCTTCAGACGTTGAACTTATTTGGTTTGTCGAAGGCAGTCATGAAGCCTTCGCGGTTGGCCAGCTGATAAAGCCCATACAGGACTTGTTATTTTGCTTAAAGTGTGCATCCGACAAATACACGAACTGATGGGGAGTATCCTCTGCTTACAAGTGGCGAAGTACCCCAAAATGAACCAAGAGTTGGGTGTCAATTGCGATAAGCCTATTCCATAGGCAGCCAGAAGATTGGTGGAAAATCGGCGAACGGGCAACCTTCTAAATCCAAGTCCACCACATCCTTATAAATGGCGAAGGTGCTCTGGTGCATCCACGATGCGGTCCCCTTCTTGGGGATTATTAGTTCGAGGCCCGGCCCTCGAATGCTAACATGGTGCTGTAGGCCGCTTTGTTCGCAGTCAATCTGGCGATCCGCCTTCGCGAACCTTAAAGATTCGGGAGTTGGATAACTGCGAGGCTTCGCAGCACGAGATCGCTGAATGTTCCTCAATAAAATTCTTCGGTAGAAACATCCAAGTTAAAGGTTCGGAATGATGTCATCAGGGTCATTGTCCATATGCGAAGTCGAAGGACCTTCGCCAGATTGTCTGTCTACTACTAATTGCCTGGACCCAGGCAGTTTGTTTCACCCTTGCATATTAAAACCCTGCACAAGGAGAGAGTTATTGGATGGATATGTATTCAGGTAGGGTTCGCAAAAGAATGACATTGGGAATCGAGAACCTGGTAAAGATCTGGAGATGTGGCCTGGGCTCCCGAAGCCCCCAACATCCGACTTATTCGGGCTTGATGACGAAGACGAAGCCATGTTTTATTACTTTGTAAAAAAAATGAAAAAATCAAAATTTCAAAGAAAACTATACCTTGATTCGACGAAGCGAAGACTGAGGACGAAAGAAACAAAATCGAAGAAGAGTCTACAAATTGAGACAGACGAAGATCAACTGCGACCGAGAAATCTCTGCTTGAGCCGAAAAGAAAAGAAAAGAAATCAAGAGGATTCTAGAGAGAGGAGAGAGTAATTTCAGAAGTTATTGCTTCACCAACTTTTCTCTCTCCTCCCTACCCCCTATTTATAGGAAGATTGGGTTGGTGGGCTTGAATTTCGAATTTGAAATTCGAAAAATGAGCGGGAAAAGCAGAAAGCCCAATCATTTTGGGCCAGGTTTTAAAGCCATACGAAGAGGCTGATGGGTTGAGAAAAGGTTTTAGAGTCTTCGGTTGGATTTCCAAAAATCCAGGTGTCATGATCTGGCACGATAAGATCGGGGAAGGAATTTATACCAGTTGTAGCTCGATCCAAGAAATGAGAAACTATCCAGATCCTGCACACTTTCGAGGTTTGGGAAAATTACCAGCTTACTTGGTGGCAGGCACAAAATCGAGAAATCCTCATTGAAGGAAATGGCACAAAAATCGAGGAAAGCTCTCGTGTCCAAATTTGAAAATGAAAATTGCTATCAAACCTCCTAATACAGTGTATTGGAGCGTTTGAGGGGCAAATGATGTGGCACGTGAAGCACGTGTCGTGTTTTGGGCGTGTCGAAGAAATCTAACTTGGCATAGATCTCGTGACAGCGTGTCAGAAGCCGAGAGGTAGACGATCTGCAATATAATCGACGAAACCGGCCGATCACCGTAAAGAACAAGCTTAAGCAAGCAAAACAGGTAAACGATGCACAGGTGGTGACAAGTGTCACACTCCGAGCCCCCAAGAGGTAGGCAAAAGCCTATAAATACCTGAGAGGCATCATTTTCCAGACGACTTTCATATATTTTGAGAGCATTACTTCATCTTAGCAAGTATAGAATTATCTCTCTAACTTCTCTCTAAATAAGCTTAGCATTTATTATTTCCTCTCGTTACTTTTACTTAGGCATCGGAGGGGAGATAATCCAAAAGGATTATTCTCCTTCTTGCAGGTGCTAGAGCGTCTCGAGGAAGTGAGTGCAGCCATCCGAGGTTTTCAAGCCCAAGATCAGCTCTCTTGAAGTAGCGTAGAAGGGAAGCCTCCACCCATCACTCAACCCTGAACGCAGAGGAAATCTTGTAGCAATCCAAGCGGAAACGTGCAACAAAAATGGTGGTGTAAAACTGGTGTTGCAACTTGGAAGTTTACAACTTGATGGATATTTTGTAATACAGTAGCTTAATTTCAGACTACAACAAATCAATTGGTTTTTTTCGTAAGAAAACACCTTTTAATCTTTTATGAGTTGTTTTTTTTTAAAAAAACACTTGTTATAATGTTGTATTAAAAACAGGCGCCTTAATTGAAATTCCGACAAAGAGAGTCAACTTTCTGACGTTGACTTGCTCTTCTTGGGTGATTTCTTGCGCGGTGTTATTAACCTTCCGTTAGTGCGACTCTTACTCACTTTCCCTCATATTTTGTACTTTTTGCTTCATTTTTTAACCCATCTCTTATTCTTCTACCAAAAAATACCAAAAAAATCCAAAAAAATCAAAATGTGGATTGAATAACAACTAATTGATGCAAAATCAGATAATATCAAATAAACTCAAACAAAATTTTAGCAAAAACAAAAGAAAACAAACAAAATACCTCAAATCATAATCCATTTGCTTTGCTCCAACCCTCTCGAACCATTTCATTGTACTTCTTTGTCCAACTAAAGTCTATTCTTGTCCATAAAAGAAAACATTTTAAAGCCTAAACCTACAATTAATGAAATTTTTCGGATCAGATACTTCAAATATTCGATATTCAAATTTTTTAAAAAACATTCTCCTCGTTACATTTTATTGATAATACTTGGATATTTACTTCTCTCAAATATATTAAGAATTGTCAAGAAAACGTAATGGATGGAGTATTATTTTTTATTAATTTTTTTCCTTATATATAATTAGCTATTCATTCATATATATCATAGTTATTAAATTGTAATTTTCCAACTTTTGAGTTTTAAATTTTTTATGACAAATATACATTTATATGATATTATTAATCTCTAGTCTTTACTACAAACCACACATCTAAAAAATTTAATAAGCGACAGAAAATTGCTATACAGTTTATAATTCATTATAAAGTGTACTTTTGCTTTTATAAAATAGTTACTCTCCAATCCAATTAACTTGCTACATCTACGACTTGTGTAAGATTGTAACTATTGTTCACAGCACAGCAAAGTGCCATGTAACAAGTTTTTCATTAGATGTACTTGTTCAATACAATTACAAATAAAGTTAAAATATGAAAAGTTAACTATAAAACAAATGTACTCCTCAAATCCGTTACGCTTTATTGAAACAATTGAATATTTTATCTCAATAAATAATGTCAATTGTTTCAAGTAAGCGGTAACGGAGGGAGTATATACTCTCTTTTTTAAAAAGACCCACTTGTACAAAACTGTGAGAACTTTTGGTACAAGTGGATCATCTTAAAAAGAGGAGGATATATGATTTTTTTTAGGATAAAGTAAACAATGACATATTAGGAATAATGATTAATCTCTATAACAGAGATAGCAAGCTGTCAAGGGCTCAAAGCAATTTAATTCAAATTAAATATAGAAGTGAACGCAGCAAGTTTAGGAACAGATGCATGGGAATTGCCGCGCATCCGTTTTATTAAGTAATTTTGGAGAGCTATATTGATGTTGGTGCTATGCTCGTTTGGTAGACTATGCAACTATAAGTCTATACAATAAAAGTTGAAAGTTGAAACAATTAGCAAATGCTCAATGTCTTTTAATACTGCATCAAACTCCCAAACCA
>SNQN01005123.1:20179-34649 GCA_008642245.1 Bassia scoparia | reverse complement strand
TCTATAATTTTGTAATGATTGACAATTCTCAGGTTTCCCAATCAATTTCAAGAAAGTTAAGACTTAAGAGAAGCGAATAAGTATTGAATTTTATTTTAGTGCCTTGCAAATATGCATAAGGGTCTTCTTTGTACAAAGTAGATAATAGTTTAAATCTTTAATTTTTTGTCTTTTAATTTGGTAATGCTCTCAAGTCTCACACATTATCTTGAAACATGGAGTATGGAGCTCATAACTATTCCCCCACTTGCCCTCTAAATATTTACTTGTATTTCTATTACTATGAACCATGTGCTTTAAGAATAAATTAACATCTTTAAAGGTCATAGTTAAAGTACTAATTCACCTTTGTTGTATGTAGTTTATGCGGTTGGGCATGAGCCGGTCTTACACGAATTTTACTTGGCATGTAAGTCCGTACATAACCTGTTATATTAAACGATTTTTTTTAAAACACGTATGACGCAAATCATACGTATATAAGAGTGTACACTAACTCATTTTACAAAACTTGCATGAATCCATACGACACGACTCCATCGATCATACTAGGCATACATGAGAGATGAGACCCATAGATTGTTTCGAGTATGGCTCATGCGGTCACACCATGAAAGTTCAGACCTACATGCCTCTACGTAGCATCGTAGGTGCGTGTCACGTCAATTTTTGTCAGCTCTATCTATCGGAACGTCACCACATATGTGCCGTAGCTTACTTAGGCCTACAAAACATACGGTCGGTAATGGAGATGCTAGGTTATTGTGACGTAAACAAAACCAATACAGTAGGCTGCGAAAATTGATCGTTGTTGAAGGTTGTCTTTGATTCACTCATGTTAGGTGTAATGTCAGCATAATTGTCAAAAAGGACATCAAAAAGAGCAAATCCACCAACCTTCACAGATATACAGCAAGGAGCTCCCAAAAATATTTATAAAGCAGAATGAATAAATTCATAATCAAATCAATCATCAAAATACCAAGACTGTATAAAAATTTTGTAGGGAAATTTCCAATGGTAATGATAAGTTTTGCAGAATCCCAATGGTAATGACGTGTTTTTTTAATCCCAATGGAAATGATGTTTATTTTATTCCCAACGTGATTATATGGAGGATTTTCCGTAAAGTAAGGGCTACATGTTAGGAAATTTTGTCCAAATCTATCTTATTAAGGTTTTCGGAGCCACTTTGTCCCTTATGATCGAATTTGAAGTCGAATTCAAAAAAATTAACCAGATCAATCTCGACCTACATACGGAATGCTTTAATCAAGTCTCGATATGAGTTCGAAAAATACCTCATTTAACGTTTTCGGGTCACTTTTATCCTTTATAATCAAATTTGATGTCAGAATTCGAAAAAAATGATCGGATCAATCCTTACTTAACACTACTTAATAGAAAATTCCCCTTCTAATCACGGTTGAGAATGAAAATAAAAACTCATAACTACCATTGAGATTAAAAAAAACACATCACTCCATTGGAATTTCGCCAAAACTCATCATTACCATTGGGAATTTCCCAAATTTGTAAGCTTTATTTATATGCGATTGTTACTCTTGCTTAGCTTTTGTTTTATGATGAGCTCCCCAACATGCCTCATGAGGTAGGGCCCATTTAGGATAATGGACTTCTCCACAAGATCAATATTCATATCCATCTGTTGGGTTGTGGCCCACTTCTTATAGCCATGATCTCGACATAAAAACAACCACATAAAAATAAGAGTTTTATAAGTATTATGCTCATCTCTTCATAGAAATCTAAAATACAGATTAATGAAATTTTGTAATCCTATTTTAGGGTAAGTTCTCTACTTCTTATTATTGAAGATCTGATATGATTTGATCGTTTGCTAGTTGGTTAAGATCAACCTAGATGCTCATGTTACTAATGGGTTTGAGGCCGTATACCGGTTGTAACTTAAACTTACTCGGCTGCTTAACTTACGAGCAACTTTTATTTCGTAATTCTCCAAGGTATATACTCCGTAACAATTTGCTTTCCCCTGCCTTGGACGTAGCTAACACATTGTTGTGAACCGCGCTGTAAACTTGTATGTTTATCTTGTTATTATGTGTGAGTGTGCATTTGGATACAACACATTAAGCAACGCCAGAAGCCCTAAAATTCGTCATTTTAAGCCTCAAACTATATAAGAAATGTAAGAAGTCCTAAGATAAAATATAAGCACGACTATGTTTAATTTGTCTACCTTTTTGTGATCTTACTTGAATTTTCTTATTTAATTGACTAAGTTAAAAGAAATATTGTACAATACATATATTGCAAGGCTTCTCCACTAATTTTTGGTAATATTTGTGAGCTATCAAACTATTTAGCTTTTGATTTCTCACCATTGAGATCGACGATTTTAGGTCACATTTTCGCACAATGTTCCGATCTAATTATCAAAATTACTTAATGATGAAGTTTGAATTTTTTTTTTTCAATTGAGGATTAAAATTTGAAAGATTCAATTCATAAAATTGAAACAAAATCAACAAGTACAGGCTAGCCTTCCAAAGAAACTGGTACGACTGAACTGACGCGGTTATCACTGGTAAATTGAAGTTTGTTGGTAGTAAAATTTGAAAAACAAACAACAATAAAGAATCCATTTTGAAACAAACAACAATAAAGAATCCATTTAAATTTGCTCACGTCATCAACCACTATCCTTTGTTTGTTTCTTCAGATACCAGAATCAATATTTTTTGAAAAAACATATTTCAAAATTAATAACTTTGAATACTGTTACGTATTGGGTGATTTGGTTGACCTTGTTCCTCCCAATTCAAACCAGAAAAGATACTGAGAGAAGGAAAGCTAAACTTATAACTCTTCTCTCTTCTTTTTGCAAATCGAAATTTTTGGGAATAAGAAAGTGAAAGTAATTAACTTTCCCTTAAATTTTCGGGAAAATTTGAATTTTGAGAGATGAATCCAAATTGGGAGCTCAGGGTGCTGTAATCATGATCAGAGATACTTTCTTATCACCATTGGCCATCTTCACTGTTGTTATACTTGCCGGTATTCTTTTTGCTCCTATTTCTGCTGTTACCATTTAATTCTCTTTAAAATTACATACCAACGAAGTGGCAGTATGAAAATATGTAGCAATTTTCTTTGATCTCTTTTTATTGTGCATTTAATGCAACTTTATATTCATAATTGTGGGTTTGATGAATAATGTACTCACTGCACATTGCTGGGGTCTCTTCTCTGTATAAATGGTTATTAAGATTCAATTTTTATTGTGTGTAGTATACCCTCTTCTGATGTAATTAGGTAATTATAAGGTAACAGATTATGGATCGAAGCATTTATAAACTTGCACATTTGGGAAACTACATGATAATTGATATTTGTTGGGTTTACCTACTTTCGTTGGTTGCAGTAATTTGAATTGTCAGGGTTTTCTTTCTGAGTTTTAGGACACCCAATTTGGCATTCAATGTTGCTACATTGAGAATAAGAGAATTTGGTAGATATCTGGAAAAACTATGTTCAATTTCAAAGTGGGGTTTATAGCAACCAATTCTAGTCTATAGTTAATAGCTACTGGTATATGAATTCTGTAGGACTGTGCTAATCGTCACACAAAGTTGTAGAAAGCTAAGGGTGAACTTCAAGCCGAGTAATTTCGATTGATGATTTTGCAATGTGCCCATAGGGCATTCATGAAAGCTAGGGTTATTTAAAGCACTCACCATTGTATGCTAACTGAAGATCTCTTGCTGTGGCAGTTAATACTTAAATTTAGGTACTCTATTACACATATCTTTCTCAATTTATGTTGCACGTTTTACATATCTTTGTTCATTTCATAAGTTTATAGCATGAACGAGRTTATTGTCCAAGAATGATCTTTTACGCGAAAGGGATTACATAATTGAGGACCATCATACAATTTTTGTGATTGTTATTAAAGTACGCACATATTAAGTGAGGAATGCTTGATATTTTTGTTGATGCAAGAAGACAATATGAGATATTTAGAAAATACTTYGCACAAGTGTACAACATAATTATGCAACAACTAATTTCATAGATTCCTAATTAACCMAACTCTAATCACTAATATTGAATGATAAATGACAGATACTTCAAGTTGTATAAAATACAGAAGTATGTTCTTCTAATCAAGTTTGTTGACAACATAATAAGGCCAAAAAACATCATGAATGCTCACCATTCAACTAATAAATCAATTAAGTGACATGGAAAAATCTACTAACTTGTAATTATATGTTTGATCAAAGAATTAGTTTAGATTTCCATCAATGAAAGCAATGAATTTGGATTGAAATCGTTTGCAAGCTGTGTTGCTCCTTTTTTAATCCCTTTATCTCAAATGACATTAGCCCTTTTTGTGACAAGATTATTAGTATTCCCCACTTGCTTTAGTTATAATCAAACACCACTCGTATCAAAATGAAATTATTCGCCAATTATCATCTTATATTWATCTTCTTCTCTTTTCGAGAAAATAATAATCTTAATYCTAAGAGTCATCAAKAAAGAGTTMAAARTGATAATATTTGATAAATCAATCATTAGAGACTGAAAGTGAACMTCATACATCAATTAACACGTGATTTTGTCATAAATTCAYGRATTATTTAACTCTTTATATCACCAACCCTAATCTTACTCCAACTGTTCGTGCTAGTCACAACTCTTACTCCTATAAAAAAGTCCAAGTCTTCATTTTTGTATACAAAGTCCAAGTCTTACTTAGACTAATGGAAACCAAGCTTCTTGCTTCCTAACTAACACATTTTCCAATATATTCAAAACTTGGAGTAATAAACACTTTGAGATTTCCAAATTTCAACCATTTTTTGGGGCTATATAAAAGAAAATCTCACCCATTTTCTTCACTACCCTGTTTATCCTCTGTTTTGCTCTGTTTTCTTCATTACTCAAAGAATGGCAGTTGAGCTTTTCACTGATAATCCCTCTAGTAGAGGAATGAGCCCTAGAATATCATTCTCTCATGACCTAAAAAACTCTGATATTGTTCCAATTGAGCCTCACAACCCATTGAAATCATCACTTCTCGATTATGATTTCGATTTCGACCTCACTCGAAGAAGCTATGATCAAGAACCCACCTTGGCTGATGAACTGTTTGCAAATGGGATCATTCTTCCAATCCAAATCAAGAAGAAACACATACCCTCAATCATGAAATCCCAATCCTTTAACCCATACTCATCATCTTCTTCTTTGCTACCTCCATTGCCACCTTCCTCTGTTTCTAACAACGCCGAAGCGGAGAAAGAAACAGAGGAGAAACAGGGGAAGGATAGCAAGTCGTTTTGGAGGTTTAAGAGGAGCAAAAGTTTAAATTGTGGGAACAATTTCACAAGGGGATTATGCTCTTTACCTCTTTTATCAAGAAGTAAATCAACTGGTTCAACAACTAGCTCAAAAAGATCATTAATTTCGAAGGATGAATCTCATCATCATCATCATCATCATCATCATCATCATCATAATGGTAAACAGAGTTCATTGAAGAATTCAAGCTCAAGCAATCATCAAAAACCTCCATTGAAGAAGAATTTTGGTGGGTCATCATTTAATCTGCGTTTTATACAAGTTAGCCCAGTTCTTAATGTACCAACAGGAAAGGTTTTGGGTTTGGTTCAATTTTTTCAACTGGAAAAGATAAGAGCAGGAAGAAATAATTGTAAGTGTTTAATTTACTCTGGGTTTTTTTCTTTTTTTTTGTAATTTATAATAAGTTGGCTGACTTGTTTGATATTTGTTAATTTTTAATTAATTATGTAAGTTGGGGTGTTTTTAAAAATTAATTGAGTAGCATGTGATTAGTGTAGAAAAGGGGAATAGAATGAGAGATGTGATGAAATGAAGAACATCCCACATGTAATGAAGAACAAAAGGACATGTATTTAATTGTTCATTGCTGTATAATTTGCCCTCTTTTTGTTATGTCTGTTGTCCAAACTCTGCTAATCATGGATTATGGGAGTTAATCTTATATAAATACAAGTATTTGATTTGTTTTGAGCTCTTTATGCTTTCTTGTTGTGTTCATAACTTGTTAAGTGTTGTCTTTGTTTAAGTTGCTTGATTGCATGGTAATGACTAATGAGTGTTCTAAAGATAAGGTGATTAAGTGGCTGAAAACAATGCTAGCTATGAGCCTATGAGCTTCACTTTCAGGCTCTAATGATTGAACATTTTTATGACGTCTTTTCACACCTTCAATCTAATTCTCATTCGATCTCCTTTCAAATTGCAGCTTTAAACTGTTATAGACGTGACAACCAACTTTATTTTTAGACAAAAACTTTTTCATAACAAGATTAACTCGTGTTGATAACGTTATCATGTTTCAGTTACAAGACATTAAGGTTGTTTCTTTAGACTAAATCAGACGAGAATTAATTAAATGAATGATTTATGAGACAAAGAAATTAAAAATGAGCTGAATAGAAGTAAATAGTCCAAAGAAATAGGGTCGTATTAGCAAAAATGCAAATTAAGCAATGCTCTACATGTCTTTCCAAAAACCAATCTTCAAAGAAAAAAAGCATGGCATTTTTCAACTTTTTAAGCAAAATTCCCTTAACAAGTTTACTTTAGATTTCAAGAAGCTATCACTTGTTTATATTGGTGCATTATTGATAAGTAAAAATGGCCTAAACCTAATTAAAACCTAATGTTACTTCTCTCGATGTAAGATAATACTCCGTATAAGTTTAATTAGTGATAATTTGTATATTAGTGATTTAGTTTAGTGGCAATATATAGCAGTATATCAGAGGATTCCAGAGCAGTCCACTAGTCCACTAGAATGAAAGAAATTATTTGAAGTACCAAACATACATCTCAAAAAAACCTATCACATGAGATTTGTGCAGAGTCCGTCTAAACTTTGAAGCTAAGTTTAAGCTGGTGTTGAAGCTCGGAATTAGAAATTATGTTCTATCACAAAGTAATTTGAAAGTCAATGAGCTTATGTGGTTAAAGCTCACTCCGGATTTCAGGAGATCTTGGGATTGAATTTCGTAGAAATAACAAAAAAAGCTAAACTGTGGCAAGTATCCAAGTAGGTACTAACACGTAAAATTACTTGGAATGTTTTTTTGGATGCAAAATGAGTCATAGGGTAAGATGAGGTCGGAACCCTTTAAATTCGGAAGACATGCTCAATCAATTTCCAGTCTCGTTTTACTTCACACGTCAAAGGATCATTTTAACTACAAGTAAATTAAAAACCGTTGAAATTTAGGTAAGTCGATACATAAGTTTTATATTCCGGCATGTTATTATTATGATTGTAAGCAAGGAATATGATCGAAAAAGGATGTGCTCCGCATACTGTGTTAGTTTCTGGAAGGCATATGGCATCTTAATCTTAATGAGAAGGGAAATGAAAGAAGAGTGTACAAATAAGGAATGAATGCATAAATAATGCACTATTAATTAAAAAAAAAGAAGAAAGGAAAACACGTTGTTAGAACATGACTTCCACAATGATAAAGATAACAGTGTTTGGAAATTGGAATATAATGCCAACTTGCCAACAATTTAAAGCACTCATGTATGCAACTGTACATTGGACTGTATTATAATGGATGTATAATACAGCATGAAATTTATAAAGAGAGGTTTGAGTCAGTGTTATCSATCTCGTTTTTACATTTTTACTCGTATTAACTTCAGAAGTCGAAATTTGTCATAATTTATGAGCAAAATCACAATGACGGGGTTGAAAATTAATCTCATAATGTTACGGAGTTGGGAAGGAAGCCCCTCRTCACTCTCAGTTTGAAGTTGTTAATTTGAAAGACTTGAAACTGTTGAAGTGGGGAACCTGTATAAAGTATAAACTAGGGCTATAAATTGAGATAAATCGTGTCTTGTTCAAAAATTAACATATTCCATTTGATGTTGAATAAATTGTGGCTACTGACTTATGTGTTTCTTTGGGGCTAATTTTCCTCTCTTTGGCACCAAAAAAAATTAAAAAAAATCTACTTGTTTAGTGGCGTGTTGACGACTTTGAAGTTTTGTTGAGTCCATTTTGTAGGTCACTCGAGTCAACCTCGCAAACAAAACACCCTTGGAAGCACGGGGGTAAGAGAATTGGGGAATCTTTATTTTCAAAACTATCACTCATAAAGTTTGGTCTTGTGACCTTATAACCATGAGATGAAACTTTACTATTATTGGATAAAGCATTTATGATTTTCACACTCGTCTTCCGCTCACATGAACAATGAAATCAGTGTTACTGATCATTGTTACTAATCATTGTTCACGTAAAACGGAGTGAAGTGCGAAAATGTACGGGGAAGGTAAAAGTCATTCTACTAGCTTAGTAGACTTAATATAATTGAGTAATTGACCATTTCACACTATTGCAAATTTGCAAAATACTCATCTAAACTTGGTCTAAATATATATTTGAGCCCAAAAAAAAAAAACAATCATAATAAGAAATGAAGATGGCATAGTCCTTGTGCTGTGTAGACAATCCGGAAGTCCGCGAATAGTTTTGGGCCAAACATTCCGATGAATATTCAATCAATGAATATTTGGGGCCTTTGGGCTTCACAAAAGTACACACTTAATCTCATCTCGGTCTTAATACTCATTAACAACTTAACAAGACAATGTTGTATTCTGATCAAATAAAGAAGTTGAGAAAAATGACTTTGTGCCATTATTTTAGTGCTTCATCCGTTACGTTTTAGTTGAAACAATTAAATTAGGGAGGAACTTTAGGTGAAATTTATTAATTGTAGATGAGAGTAAGAGAGAAAATGAGTAAAAAATGAATAAAGTAATGAGTGAGTGTAAGGTTAGGAAAAAGTAAAAGAGAGAAAATAAATAAAATAATGAGTGGGTGTAATCCGAAATCTCACGACTCGTTTTTCTCTCTCAAAAAAATCTCWCCCAAAAACCCTAATTTCTTTTGCATTCGTCGGGGCTACCATCATCTCTTTGATGGTGGTAAGCCCCAATTCTCTTCCATACTTCTTTGTTTTTGTTAGTTTGTTCATGAATAATCCTCTTTTCGATCTCTTTATGAGAGTTTTATCCCCAATTTTTGGGTTTTTCTATCTCTTTATGAGAATTTTATCCCCAATTTTTGGGTTTATTATTATCTCCTTTTGTGAGAGTTTGAAGTTTAGCTTTCTTGTTTTCCCTTGTGGAGGATCAGATTATCTAGGGTTTCGTTTTTGTTTGTTGAAGAATGGAGATTTAGGGTTTCATAATNGCTTGGATGTGTGACACTTGTCACCATCCTAAGCGTTGATCTATCTGTTTGCTTGCTTAAGCTGTTTCATTTACGGAATACGTCCGGTTTTAGACGGAACGTATACGGAACCAAAAGCCACTTGTCGCTTGACACGTGTCATTGTCCTTTAAGCCATGTTGGACTCTCGTGACCTCTTTTAAGATGACACGTGGATTTACGTGCCACATCAGTTTGATCTTGTGACCTTATAATCATGAGATGAAACTTTACTATTATTGGATAAAGCATTTGTGATTTTCACACTCGTCTTCCGCTCACATGAACAATGATCAGTGTTACTGATCATTGTTACTAATCATTGTTCACGTAAAAGGGAGTGAAGTGCGAAAATGTACGGGGAAGGTAAAAGTCATTCCACTAGCTTAGTAGACTTAATATAATTGAGTAATTGACCATTTCACACTATTGCAAATTTGCAAAATACTCATCTAAACTTGATCTAAATATATATTTGAGCCCAAAAAAAAAAACAATCATATTAAGAAATGAAGATGGCATAGTCCTTGTGCTGTGTAGACAATCCGGAAGTCCGCGAATAGTTTTGGGCCAAACATTCCGATGAATATTCAGTCAATGAATATTTGGGGCCTTTGGGCTTCACAAAAGTACACACTTAATCTCATCTCGATCTTAATACTAATTAACAACTTAACAAGACAATGTTGTATTCTGATCAAATAAAGAAGTTGAGAAAAATGACTTTGTGCCATTATTTTAGTGCTTCATCTGTTACGTTTTAGTTGAAACAATTAAATTAGGGAGAAACTTTAGGTGAAATTTATTAATTGTAGATGAGAGTGAGAGAGAAAATGAGTAAACAAATGAATAAAGTAATGAGTGAGTGTAAGGTTAGGAAAAAGTAAAAGAGAGAAAATAAATAAAATAATGAGTGGGTGTAAAATTAGGAAAAAGTAAGAGAGAAAAAAAATAGTGGGAAAGTGAATAAAATAGGAAAAAAATTACTAAAACTGAAAAAAGAAGAAAATTGTTTCAAATATTGTGTAACATCCTTTATAGTAATTGTTTTAAGTAAAATATAACGGATGGAGTACGAAATATATGTTTTGTTCAACTTACTTTTATTTATTTTCAAAGCTCAAATGGTCAAAAATTAGTTGAAAAGAACAAATTTATCTACACAACACACGCTCGTATGAGGCACTATATTCGTCATCTGAGGCTGAAACTTTGCGATGAACCATTCCTTGTCATCCTTAAGGCGTGAGAAAAAAAAAAATCTATGATTGGCTCTCAGGACCATATATAATGATGTTATGCGAAAAAAGTNTTAAAGCACTCATGTATGCAACTGTACATTGGACTGTATTATAATGGATGTATAATACAGTATGAAATTTATAAAGAGAGGTTTGAGTCAGTGTTATCGATCTCGTTTTTACATTTTTATTACTCGTGTTAGCTTATATGAAGTCGAAATTTGTCACAGTTTATGAGCAAAATCACGATAACGGGATTGAAAATTGATCTCATAATGTTACGGAGTTGGGAAGGAAGCCCCTCATCACTCTCAGTTTGAAGTTGTTAATTTGAAAGACTTGAAACTGTTGAAGTGGGGAACTTGTATAAAGTATAAACTAGGGCTATAAATTGAGATAAATCGTGTCTTGTTCAAAAATTAACCCATTCCATTTGATATTGAATAAATTGTGGCTACTAACTTATGTGTTTCTTTGGGGCTTTGCCCCTCTTTAGCACCCAAAAAAAAAACTACTTGTTTAGTGTCGTGTTGACGACTTTGAAGTTTTGTTGAGCTCATTTTGTGGGTTACTCGAGTCAACCTTGCAAACAAAACACCCTTGGAAGCACGGGGGTAAGAGAATTGGGAAATCTTTATCTTCAAAACTATAACTGATAAAATTTGGTCATGTGATCTTATAATCATGAAATGAAACTTTACTACTATTGGATAAAGTAATCGTGATTTTCACACTTGTCTTCCGCTCACATGAACAATGATCATTGTTATTGATCATTGTTCACGTAAAAGGGAGTGAAGTGCGAAAAATGTACGGGGAAGGTAAAAGTCATTCGACTAGCTTAGTAGACTTAATATAATTGACCATTTGACACTATTGCAAATTTGCAAAATACTCAGCTAAACTTGGGCTAAATATATAATATTTGAGCCCAAAAAAATATATAAAAACGTTCATAATAAGAAATGAACATGGCATAGTCCTTGTGCTGTGTAGACAATCCGGAAGTCCGCGAATAGTTTTGGGCCAAACTTTCCGATGATTATTTGGGGCCTTTGGGCTTCACAAAAGTACACACTTAATCTTATCTCTTAATACTCCTTAACAACTTAACAAGACAGTGTTGTATTCTGATCAAATAAAGAAGTCGAGATAAATGACTTTGGAGTTTGTGCCATTATTTTAGTGCCACCTCCGTTACGTTTTAAAATATAATGGATGGAGTACGAAATATATATTTGTTCAACTTATTTTTATTTATTTTCAAAGTTCAAATGGTAAAAAATTAGTTGAAAAAAACAAATTTATCTACACAACGCACGCTCATAGGAGGCACTATATTCGCCATTTGAGACTGAAATTTTGCGATGAACTATTCTTTATCGTCCTTAAGGCGTGAGAGAAGAAAAAATCTATGATTGGCTCTCATGACCATATATAATGATGTTGCGCAAAAATTTGAGACCAAAACTAGGAGATATGACATGATTTCAAAGGCCACAAACGAATAATCTAACAAATGTTGAAACACGCGTGAAAGGAATAACACTTTGTATTTGGAGTTGAAACTCGGTGAGAGACCATCTCCGTCACCATTAAGGCGTGGGAGAAATTATGGGAAAAACTGAAACGATCGTTGAAACAGACCAAAATCAAAGTGTATAATCCATGTTTTTTAGTGTTCCGAGATCCCGTCAGCGAATGACCCCAAACATTGATGGGAGGTCCATGGAGTCATGTGGGTGTCCTTGCAAAATTTCGTGCGAAATATAACTTCAAAAGACATGTTCATAAAGCAAATATCACCCCTCTACCAACGAGAGTGTTTGAAATGACGATACCTCATCTCTTTTTTTCGAGAGCTGCACTCCAAAACGAAAAAAAGGATGGAACAGTTTATGTCAGCATAATTTTTCACTCGCAAGGGACTATTTTTTCCATATTTTTTCAAACACGCACTTCCTCTACTTGTACGACTTTCAAGACACTTTTACGAGAAAATAGCAATTCTGAGAATTGGCACTAGACAACCTTAATTAAAGACTATTGGAAATTGATGTTGATTGAATTCAACTCGAGTGTTTTATAAGGCAGAGTACAAGTGATAGAAACTTCTTAATTAGAAACATGTTCATATATTCAATAGATGAGTACTATAGATAAATTTAATTTAACATTAAATACATTATTCAAACAGTTAAAATTTTGAAAATTATGATGAAATCACRTATTAGATAATATTCAATATCCAATATTTAACAACTCGGTAACATTAAGATCATAGTATTGATCGAAACCCAATTCAACCACTGATCAAAAGTTGAAAATTGATAAAACACAGAGTATASTCCCTATTTTACTCAAACACAGAAGTATAGATTAGGCTATGATTAAACTTTAATTAATAATGAATAAACAAAGTGTGTAATGATGTGTTAGTAGAATTAAGATCCATTGAGTTCCAAACTTTGAACAGACAATTTGTCCGAGACATCGTTCCCTGTTTTTCTGATGACGTGCCGACTCGTGCGCCAACTCACGTGTTCTTCAAGACTAAACTTCCCCACYCGCACCCGCTGCATAATTTACTACCACGCGCCACCGCAACATAAATGGACATGTAACTATTACGYCAATGCGTAATGTGTATGTGTCTCATCTCTAGAAGGCAAGTGAATGAACAACCAAGGTTTTTTAAAACCCAAATCGTCATAAATTAAATAGAATTGAATTGAAGGAGTATGGATACTCTCCATTTCCATTTCTTATTGGAAATGGAGAGTTCATTTCCTTTCATCTAGTGGTTGAGAATTATCTAACTTAAATATAAAAATTGCAAAATTATTTTCCCCCTTAATTCATTTTCAACCACTCGAATTGAAGTTACTTAGAATAGAGTCCAAACAAACAGGGCCCAATAGTGTGAGAAATGATCGAACCAGTAGTGTGTCAATTTAATTAATACCTATTCCACGTGGTAATATTATTTTAAAACTAGTAAGATATAATCTCATTTTTTTACAAGAAGATATAATCTCATTCTTGTTCGTGTTTAAATTATTACTGTATATCTAGTTTGCTCATTTACATCCTTAATTTTTTTCCTTAAAAAACATGTCAAAACAAAAATGTCCACTAAAAAAAACGGATGAAATATAATTTTTGTAAGTCATAGTTTCATAGTTTCTATTCATAGTTTCATAGTTTCTATTCCCTTGACAATTTCAGTACTTATTAATTTACGCAGGTTATGATATTCAAATAATTATTAATTAATTTTGAAAAATACGAATAGATTAAATATAACTATGAACACGTTTTTTTCAACTTGTTTTAATAATAGCGCAATATAAAAACAAAAATGTTATTCCAAAATCCAAATATTGGATTGAATTACTTCGTTCGTTTCTTTCTGCTATTAATTTTTGTCAAATTTAGAAATATTAAATTATTGACAATTATTTTTTTCTTTCCTTTTGTTGCATTTCATTTCTCTATACCTCTCTTAATCACATACCTCATTTTCTCTCTCCTTCAGTTTCATACTCACAGCTAAATTTTGCTTAACAGTATATGTCATACTCAAAGTTGTCGCTAAAAATAAACGGAAAAAATAATATGTATAAAGGTCTTTCCCACAAAATGGACTTTGGAGCGTATAATTTTAAGCGTGGTTTGGAAGACTTTTTTCATCTTTCTCCCTACTCGTAACATCTACACCTGCCTTTTGGTCCATCATCTATATTTTTTTTGTTTTCATTCAAGTTTAAAGTTTTAAACTTTGGATTTTAGTTATATCACTATTATTTTTCTCATTTAAATGCATGATGGTACATTGTTGAATAAGTGTAAAATACAGTTCAAATTTAAATGTCAAAACTTATTTGAATTTCGCAATTTCCATTATTTATTTGTTTATTTTACTATTGATATTCATTAG
>SNQN01005123.1:0-20154 GCA_008642245.1 Bassia scoparia | reverse complement strand
AGCCAATATCTAAATGTTAAGAAAAATTATGTCAGTGCCTCCAAGAGATGAAAAGATGAAATCAATAAACAACAAAATCATAGGCCAAATTCCAAAAGTCAAAATGCAGGTATTAAAAACATTGGACAGAGGCATAATCCGCAGGTAAGATATCCATATGCTACCACACGCGTTTGTGGTCAAACCTCCTCATGCAAGAGACCTGGATTCCCTACCTGCATAACAGCATAGAAAGCATATTCGGTGATATATTTCATAAAGGTGACTGCATGAAGCTAAAGCAAAGCAACAAGCACAACACAAGTTTTTAGTTTCATCAGTTGAATGTGATGGTTCTAGAATATCAATTAAGAACATATACATAAATTATTTTGCAGTTACTGGCATTGGCATTATATGAACTCAAATTTTTACAAGAGTCCCCAACATACAGTTACCCCCAATACCTCTGCATATCTAAGATACATACCGTTACCTGTATAAAAACCAACTTCTAATAATCTAATGTATATTATCCCTGCATTTCTAGAGAATATAGTTGAAACTATTAAAAATTGATCTTAAGGAAATTCATAACTACTATGCCATAGAAGGAAATTCATTAAAACTACATGCCAAGAGATTATAAAACTGTAAAATGACATTCACTTAATTGATAGCAAGAGGAGGGAGACGTAGCGGGAACGAGAATCATTTCTTGTCCATTCCCAAAACTCACCAATTGAGAGTAGTCTAGTGTTCCTTGAAGGAGTGAAACCCTTCCCCTCCTTCCCATCCTACCAAAACAAGGGAAATTGTCCCTGTTTTATCGCTTCCCTACCTGCCTTCCACTTTCTTTCAATCCAAAATTCCAAACAAATAAGAGTGCTTGACATCTTGCCGATGATGGACAATGACCATACTTAGACGAGAAATACTCAGTTCACTTACAACTGAGGAGTCTAATCCATTGCAATGCCCGGATAATCGAATCACCCTATCCTACACATATCTCTCCAGTCACACCTTAATTCCTTCTCACAATCTTCCAGCTCCTATTCCCTTTCAATCCTCATTTACATAAACACCAATGAATAACATACATTTTTTAATATATCCAAGTATGTAAGCAACAGTACACAAGTTATGGAGAATTCCAGATGACAAACTGGAAAAGGAATATGTGAATTAACCATGGTCTCATAAAGCTTCTGGGGCAATTTTAAATAGATCATCCAAGTTGCTACTAGATGTGTAATAGAAGACTAAACAAGGTGTTGTGTAATATTATAATTCTGTTGACGATGTAATCTAATTATCTAAATTTCCAACATGCTTTGATCCTGCTCAAAGACTAGTCAAGGTGTTTCTTGGGGCATTTTTATTAAAAATCTTTATTAAAAGAAATTTCATAATTATACTAGACGGCTAGACTCGTAGGTACAAGAGCGTTATCAAACTATAACAGCCACAATAATTTGCCAGGTCAGTTTCTTCCTATAGATCAAGTCAATTGTCTTCGACTTAAGATGTAGAGGGAGTCAAGTGCATATTGTAGTCTTTTTCAATGGGAGGAAAACTAAAACGAAGATAGTGAGAGCAAAGGAAGGCAATTTGTAACAAGTTATCCTATTCATTCGAGACTCCCATCTTCATTTTCACTGTTTAAAGATACTATCCTGATAAAGTGATAGTTTCTGAACGTTAAACCTAATGAAACTAAGGTAAACTCATATAAAAATCGTTCAGATTGGCTAATTTAATCTCTCTCAGTTCATGTCCTGTTCATAAGAGTTTGAGTGTTCTAGAGCCAGCATACAAATGTCATAGAAGGAGGGAGATGCCAATAGAGGAGTACGAGGATCCCCAACGAGACATGCCTACACCTTAAACAAAACATGTGAAGAAAGTGCAAAAGAAAGCACGAAAAGATCTACCAACAGCAGTAAGTATACATGCATAGCATGGCTGACTTCTGAAGAAAGACAGTGATGAGTTAAAAGGTCGTTCAGCAAGAAATGTCCTCACAGTTCTATCGTAAAAGAAACTTTGTCATCAACTAATTAGTTCATGCAAGCTGCCATTATAATGAAATCACACCATGTCTGAACAATTGATACAACAAGTATCTAAGCAATTAAACTGCCACAGGCAAGAGATCTTCAGTTAGCAAATACAATTGTGATGTGTAAATAAACCCTAGCTCATGAATGCCCTAATGTTGCACATGGCAAAATCATCAAATCGAAATGTACTCGGCTTGAAGTTCACCTTAAGCTTCTACAACTTTGGTGTACGATTAGCACAGTCCTACAGAATTCATATACAGTAGCTATACTATAGACACTAGAATTGTTGCTATAAACCCAACGTTTTGAACATGAACATAGTTTTTCCCAGATCATTACCAAATTCTCTATTCTTCAATGTAGCAACAAGTGGAATCCAAAATGGGTCCTAAAACTCAGAAGAAATCCATGACAACTTCAAATTACTGCAACCCAAGCAGAAAAGTAGTACACCAACCCAAAATCAATTCATGTAGTTTCCCAAATGTTGCAAGGTATAAAGCTTCATCCATATCTGTTACCTTATAAATTACTAATTAACATCAGAAAGAGGTATACTACACCATAAAAAATTGAAATCTTTAATAACCAATTATACAGAGAAAGAGAACCCAGCAATTGCAGTGAGTATTATTATCAAACCACATTCATGAAGATATAAGTTGCATTAAATGCCACAAGTAAAAAGAGATCAAAAGAAAAATTGCTTACATATTTATACTGCTACTTGTTGCTATGTAAATTTTAAAGAGAATAAATGGTATTCAGCAAATAGGAGCAAAAAGAAACCGCAAGTTATTAACAAACAGTGAAGATGCCAATGGTGATAATAAAGTATCTCTGATCATGATGTACAGCACCCCCTGAGCTCCAAGTTTGGATTCATCTCTCAAAAAACTCAAATTTTCCAAATTTAAGGGGAAGTTAAATTACTTCACTTTCTTTATTTCCCAAAAATTTCGAAATTTTCCAAAAATGAAGAAGAGAAAGTTAAGAATTTAGCTTTCTTTCTTCACTTATCTTTCTGGTTTGAATTGGGAGGAAAAGGTCAAACCCAAACACCCAATAGTTGAACAGTATTTCAAAGTTATTAATTTGAAATTGTTTTTCAAACAAAAAATTGATTTCTGTAATCTGAAAGAAAAAACAAAAGGATATGGCTTGAAATGAGTTCGTGAGCAATCTTAAAAATGGATCTTTTATTGTTGTTTGTTTCAAAGATTCTTTATTGTTGTTTGTTTTTCAAATTTTAACTACAACAAAACTTAATTATGAACCAGTTGATAACCGCGTCAGTTCAGGACAGTTCTTTGGAAGGCTAGCCTGATAACTTTTGATTTGGTTTCAATTTCTATGAATTGAACTTTCAAATTTTAAATCTCAATTGAAAAAAAAAAATTCAAACTTCTCATTAAGTAATTTTGATAATATAGATCGGAACATGTTTCGAAAAATTGACCTAAAAATCGTCGGATCTTCAAATTGAGAAATCCAAAAGCTTAAATAGTTTTTATAGCTCACAAATTACAAAAATTAGTGAGAACCTGCATATATGTATTGTACAATATGTCTTTTTACTAGTCAATTAAATAAGAAAAAAATTCAGTAAGATCACAAAAAGTTAGACAAAATAAACATAGTCGTGCTATTAATTTATCTTAGGATCCTTTACATTTCTTATATAGTTTTGAGGCTTAAAATGACAATTTAGCTCTGGCGTTGTGCTTACAGTGTATTTATCCAAAGGCACACTCACACATTAATAACCAAAGATAAACATACAAGTTCACGCCGTGCACCAACAATGTGTTACCTACGTCCAAGCAGGGAAACAAAGGTTTAAGGGTATAACCTTGGAGAATTACGAAAAAAGTTGCGTAAGTTAAGCAGCCGAGTAAGTTAAAGTTACCCGTAGTCACGGCCTCAAACCATTAGTAACATGAGCATCCTTAGGTTGATCTTCAACCAACTCAGCAAACGATCAATCCATATCAGAATCTTCAATAATAAGAAGTAGAGAACTTACCCTAAAAATAGGATTACAAAAATTTCATATCCTGTATTTTAGGATTTCTATGAGAAGATTGAGCTAATACTTATAAACTCTTATTATTATGTTGTTTTATGTCGAGATCATGGGCTATAAGAAGTGGGCCACATACCCAACGCATGATATTGAATATTACTTGTTCATGGAAAGTCCATATCCTAAAAAGCCGACCTCATGACATTGGGAGAGCTCATACATAAAAACAAAAAAGCTAAGCCAAGGAGTAACAATCGGCATAATAAAATAAAGCTTACAAATTTGGGAAATTCCAATGGTAATGTGAGTTTGCGGAAATTCCAATGTAGTGATGTGTTTTTTATCTCAATCGGTAGTTATGAGTATTTTATTTTCATCTCAACCGTGATTAAAGGGAATTTTCTATAATAGCGTGTTAGTAAGGATTGATCCTGATCATTTTCGAATTCTACATCAATTGATTATTAAAGGATAAAAGTGACCCGAAAAACGTTTAAATGAGGTATTTTCGAACTCATATCGAGACTTGAAAATTTAAAAGCAATGTCCCGTATGTACGGTCTGAATGATCTGTGTAATTTTTTTGAATTTTCGACTTCAAAAATTCGATCATAAGGGCAAAAAGTGTCCGAAACCTAAATAAGATAGGTGGACAAAATTTCCTAACATGTAGCCCCTAACTTTACGAAAAATCCTCGCATATAATCACGGTGGGAATAAAAATAAAAACACATCAGTTCATTGGGATTAAAAAAAACACAGTTCAATTACCATTGGGATTCTGCCAAAACTATCTTACCATTGGAAATTTCCCTACAAATTTATACAGTACTTGGTATTTTGAATTGATTGATTATGAATTTATTCATTTCTGCTTTATAAAATATTTTTTGGGAGCTTCCTTTGCGGTAAATAATCTGTGGAATTAGTTGGTGGATTTGCTCTTTGAGTCCTTTTTTGACAATTATGCTGACACTACAACCAAATGAGATGAAGCAAAGACAACTTCAAAACGATCAATTTGCCAGCCTACCCTGTATTTGGTTTTTGTTTACGCACAAATAACCTAGCCACTCTCCATTACCGACCGTATTTTTGTAGGTCTTAAAGTAAGCTGACGCACATATGTGGTGACGTTCGATAGATTAGAGCTGACAAAAAGTGACTGACACGCACCTACGATGCTACGTAGGCATGTAGGTCTAACTTCATTGTGTGACCGAATGAGCCAATCTAAACAATCTCATGGTCTCATCTCTTCAGTCATTGCCCTAGTAATGATCTTGATGGAGTCGTGTCGTATGGATTCATGCCAAGTTTGTTAAAATGAGTTAGTGTACACTCTCTATTACGATGAGTTGGCGTCATACGTGTTTTTAAAAAAGCGTTTAATATAACAGGTTAATGTACGACTTACATGCAAGTTAAAAATCTCGTGTTAAGACCGGCTCATGCCCAACCGCAAAACTACATACAACAAAACGGTAATTAGTACTTTAACATGACCTTTAAAGATGTTAATTATCTCTAAAGCACATGGTTCATCAGTAATAGAAATACAATACAATAGTTTGAGGCAAGGGGGAAAAATGGTTATGAGCTCATACTTCCAGGTTTCAAGATAATGTTAGACTTGAGGCATTACCAAATTAAAAGACAAAAATTTAAAGATTTAAACTTATTATCTACTTTGTACAAAGAAGACCCTTATGCATATTTCAAAAGGCTAAACTAAAATTAATTACTATACCGCTTCTCTTAAGTCTTAACTTTCTTGAGAATGATTGGTAAAACCTGAGAATTGCAATCATACAAAATTATTAAGAGGTTGTATATGCAATTAATGTTTTAATGTATCATTGACCGATAAAATAGGTGGTATATAGGAGAGTTGTAAACCTTTAGGGACATTCAATCACTTCCGAATCTTGCTAGTTGCTAGTTGTACTGATAAAAATTACAGCTCCAAAAAAGTTGGGGAATTCTTCTAAATGAGACTGTCATCCATTATTTATCAATGAATGCTTAAACTGATTGTTGGGCTTTCCTTTTTCTTCAACTAATGAAAATGCTATGATTATCAATGAATGTTAAAACTTTGTAGTAATTTATTGAAGATGTACTTTTCTTTAATAGAGCATATGACTCTTTTAAATAATATCAAAATAATATATCTTAGATTTATAGGTAACATTTAGAATTTTCATGTTCTTGAAAGTTTAGTTTCTCATATAACCCTTTTAATAACTTAAAGTTTAGGTACTCTATTACACATATTTCTCAATTTATGTGACGTTACATTATCTTTGTCATCTAAGTTTATAGCGATGAAAACGGAGATTATTGTGCCAAGAATGATCTTTACGCGAGAAGATTACATAATTGAGACCATCATACAATTTTCGTGATTGTTATTAAAACGGCCACATATAAGTGAGGAATGCTTGGACTATTTTTGTTGATGCAAGAAGACAAATTGGATATTTAGAAAATACTTGCACAAGTGTACAACATATTATTGGCAACAACTAATTTCATAGATTTCTCCTAGATTAACCCAACTAATCCACTAATATTGAATGATAAATGACAGATACTTCAGTTTTATAAATACAGAAGTATTGTTCTTCTATCAATTGTTTGTTGACAACTAATAAGGCCAAAAAAAACATCATGAATGCTCACCATCAACTAATAAATCAATTAATGACATGGAAAAATCTACTAACTTGTTAATTATATGTTTGTACAAAGATTAGTCTTAGATTCCATCAAGAAAAGCAATGACATTTGTTGAAATCGTTTGCAAGCTGTGTTGTCCTTTTTTAATCCTTATCTCAAATTGAACATTAGCCCTTGTTGTACAAGATTATTAGTATTCCCAACTTGCTTTAGTGATAATCAAACACCCATTCGTAATCAAAATGAATTATCGCCAATATCATCTTATATTTATCTTCTTCTCTTTCGAGAGAAAAATAATAATCTTAATCCTAAGATCATCAATAAGATGTTAAAATGATAATATTTGATAAATCAATCATAGAGACTGAAAGTGAACCTGCATACATCAATAACACTAATTTGTCAATAAATTCACGATCTATTAACTCTTTATATCACGCAACCCTAATCTTACTCCAACTGTTCTGCTTATCACAACTCTTACTCCTATAAAAAAGTCCAAGTCTTCATTTTATACAAAGTCCAAGTTCTTACTTAGAACTAATGCGAAACAAGCTTCTTGCTCCTAACTAACACATCAATATATTCAAAAACTTTGGAGAATAAACACTTTGACGATTTCCAAATTTCAACCAGTTTTTGGGCATATAAAGAAAAATCTACCCATTTTCTTCACTACCCTGTTTTATCTCTGTTTTGCTCTGTTTTCTTCATTACTCAAAGAATGGCAATCTGAGCTTTTCACTGATAATCGCCTTAGTAGAGGAATTGAAGCTTAGAATATCATTCTCTCATGACCTAAAAAACTTGATATTGTTCCAATTGAGCTCACAAACCAATGTGAAATCATCACTTCTCGGATTATGATTTCGATGTTCGGACCTCACTCGAAGAAGCTATGATCAAGAAACCCACCTTGGCTGAGAACTGTTTGCAAATGGGATCATTCTTCCGAATCCAAACAAGAAGAAACACATACCCTCAATATGAAATCCCAATCCTTAACCCATACTATCCATCTTCTCTTTCTACCTCCATGCCACCTTGCCTCGTTTCTAACAACGCCAAGCGAGGAGAAAGAAACAGAGGAAGAAACAGGGAAGGATAAGCAAATCGTTTTGGGGTTTAAGAGGAGCAAAGTTTAATTGTGGAACAATTAACAAGGGGATATGCCTTTACCTCTTTTATCAAGAAGTAAATCAACTGTTTTCAACAAACTAGCTCAAAAAAGATCATTATTTCGAAGGATGAATCTCACATCATCATCATCATCATCATCATCATAATGTAAACAGAGTTCATTGAAGAATCAAGTCAAGCAATCATCAAAACCTCAATGAAGAATGAATTTTTGCGTGTGTCACATTAATTCTGGTTTTATACAAGTAGCCCAGTTCTTTAACTGTAAACCAACAGGAAAGTTTGGTTTGGTTCAATTTTTTCAACTGGAAAAAGATAAGAGCAGGAAGAAATATTGTAAGGTGTTTAATTTTTACTCTGGGTTTTCTTCTTTTTTTTTGTAATTTATATAAGTGGCTGACTTGTTTGATATTGTTAATTTTTAATTAATTATGTTAATTGGGTGTTAAAAAAATAATTGAGTGCATGTGATTAGGTGTAGAAAGGAATAGAATGAGAGAGTTGATGAAATGAAGAAACATCCCACATGTTAATGAAGAACAAAGGACATGTATTAAGCTCGATTGCTGATATTTGCCCTCTTTTGTTATTCTGTTGTCAACTCTTTTCTAGATCAATGGGATAGGAGTTATTCTATATATAAAACAAGTATTTGATTTGTTTTGAGCTCTTTATGCTTTCTTGTTGTTGTTATAACTGGTTAAGTGTGTCTTTGTTTAATTTGGCTGTGATTGCATCGGTAATGACTAATGAGTGTTCTAAAATTTAAGTGATAAGTTGGCTGAAAAACATATGCTAGCTATGAGGCCTATGAGCTTTCACTTTCAGGTCTAATGATTGACAATTTTTATGACGTCTTTTCACACGCTTCAACTAAATTCTCATTCGATCTCCCTTCAAATCAGCTTTAAACTGTTTATATAGACGTGACAACGCAACTTTTTATTAGTAGACAAAAGACTTTTTCATAAAACAAGGATTAACTCGTGTTGATAACGTTTATTCATGTTTCAGTTGACAAGACATTAAGGTTGTTTCTTTAGACTAAATAGACGAGAATAATTAAAATGAATATTATGAGCAAAGAAATTAAAAAATGAGCTGAAATAAAGTAAATAGTCCAAAGAAAATAGGTCGTATTTATTAGCAAAATGCAATTTAGCAATGCTCTACATTTTCTTTTCCAAAACAATCTTCAAAGAAAAGCATGGCATTTTTTTCAACTTTTAAGCAAGAATTCCTTAACAGTTACTTAGATTTCAAGAACTATCACTTGTTATATTGTGCATTCTTGAATAAGTAAATAATGGCCTAAAACACCTAATTAATACCTAAATTTACTTCTGCTCGAGTAAGATAATACTCCGTATAAGTATTTAATTAGTATATTTGTATATTATGTGATTTAGTTTAGGGCAATATATAGCAGATGATCAGATATCCAGAGCAGATCCACTAGTCCACTAGAATGAAAGAAATTATTTGAATGTACAAACATACATCTCAAAAACCTATCCACATGGAATTTGTGCAGAGTCCTCTCTAAACTTTAAGCTAAGTTAGCTGTGGTGGTTGGAAGCTCGGAATTAGTAAATAGGTTCTATCACAATAGTAATTTGAAAGTCAAATGATAGCTATATTGTTAAAGCTTCACTCCGGATGTTCAGGATCTTGGATTGAATTTGTAGAAATAACAAAAAAGCTAAACTGTGTTGCAAGTATCCATAGTAGTTATCTAACAGAAAAAATTTACTTGGAAGTTTTTGATGCAAAAGATCATAGGGTAAGATGAAGGCGGAACCCTAAATTCGAAAAGACATGCTCAAATTCAATTTCCAGTTCTCGTTTTATTTCACACGTCAAAGGATCATTTTAACTACAAGTAAATTCAAAAAACCGTTGAAATTTAGATAAGTCGATACGTAGTTTATTATTCCGGCATGTTATTATTATGATTGTAAGCAAGGAATATGATCGAAAAGATGTCTCCATACTGTGTTAGTTTCTGGAAGGCATATGCATCTTAATCTTAATGAGAAGGGAATGAAAGAAGAGTGTACACAATTAAGGAATAATGCATAAATAATGCAGATTAATTAAAAAAAAAAAGAAGAAGAAAGGAAAACACGTTTTATAGAACATGATTCCACAACGATAAAGATAACAGTGGTTGAAATTGGAAAGATGCCACTTGCCAAAAATTTAAAGCACTTCATGTATGCAACATGTACCATTGACTGTATTATAAATGGATGTATAATACAGCATGAATTTATAAAGAGAAGGTTTAGTCAGGTTATCCGATCGTCGTTTTTACATTTTTATCGGATTAACTTCAGAAGTCGAAATTTGTTCAAATTTTACTATGAACAAATCACAACACGGGTTGAAATTGATCATAATGTTACGGAAATTGGGAAGAAGCCCGCCACACTCTCAGTTTAGTAATTTGAAAAGACTTGAAAACTGTTGAAGTGCGGAACCTGTATTAAAGTATAAACTAGAGCTATAGAAATTGAGATAAATCGTGTCTTTGTTAAAAATAACCCATTCCATTTGATATGAATAAAATTGGCTTAATACTTTGTGTTTCTTTGGCTAATTTCCTCTTTTTGACACACAAAAAAAAATTAAAAAAAATCTACTTGTTTAAGTGCGTCGTTGACGACTTTGAAGTTTTGTGGTCATTTTGTAGGTCACCAAGTCAACCTTGCAAAACAAAACACCTTGAGAAGCACGGGGGTAAGAGAATTGGGAATCTTTATCTTCAAAACTATCACTAATAAAAGTTTGTCTGTAGAAGTCTTCGCTTGGCAAGCTAAAGATTTCCTCTGCTGCCAGGTGTGAGAGAAGGGTGTGAACTTTTCATCAATGCTGACTTCAAAGGAGGTGATTTTGGCTTGGGACTCGAATGTCTTGGCACGTCAAGTTTCCTTGTGACGCCTTAGCACCGCAGGAGGAAGAAGAATCCTTCGGATTATCTCCCCTCTGATGCCTAATGTAAGTAAAGGAAGGAGAAAAGAAATAAATCAATTTAAGTAGAGAGAACGTCTATAACTTGCTTTAAGTATGAGTAAATGCCTCTCAAGTGTATGGTTGAATTGTGTGTGAGAAACTTGAAGCTCTCAGGGGTATTATAGGCTTTTGCCTTGTACTGAAAGCTTGGATGTGTGACACTTGTCACCATTCCTAAGCGTGATATATCTGTTGCGTGCTTAAGCTGTTTCATTTACGGAATACGTCCGGTTTTAGACGGACGTATACGGAACCAAAAGCCACTTGTCGCTTGACACGTGTATTGCCTTTTAAGCCATGTTTCGACGCTCGTACCTCTTTTAAGATGACACGTGGATTTACGTGCCACATCAGTTTGATTCTTGTTGAACCTTAAATCATGAGATGAAACTTTCTAATTATTGATGAAAGCATTTTGTATTTTCAGCACTCGTCTTCCGCTCACCAATAACAATGATCAGTGTTTACTGATCAATTGTTACTAATCATTGTTCACGTAAAAGGAGTGATGCGAAAATGTACGGGGAAAGGTAAAGTCATTCCACTAGCCTTCAGTAACTTAATATAAATTGAGTAATTACCATTCACACGATTGCAAAGTTGCAAAAGTACTCATCTTAAACTTGATCTAAATAATATTAGCCCAAAAAAAAAAACAATCATAGTTAAGAGAATGAAGATGCCAATCCTTGTGCGTGTAGACAAATCCGGAAGTCCGCGGAATAGATTTTGGGCCAAAATTCCGAATAATATTCAGTCATATGAATATTTGGGCCTTTTGGGCTTCACAAAAGTAAACACTTAATCTCATCTCGAATCTTAATAAGATTAACAAACCTTAACAAGACAAATGTTTGTATTCTGATCAAATAAAGAAGTTGAGAAAAAGCACTTTGTGCCATTATTTTAGTGCTTCTCTGTTTACGTTTTAGTTAAACAATTAAATTAGGAGAAACTTTAGGTGAAATTATTACTTGAGATGAGAGTGGAGAGAGAAAATGAGTAAACAAATGAATAAAGTAATGAGTGAGTTAAGGTTAGGAAAAAGTAAAAGAGAGAAAATAATAAATAATGATGTGGGTGTAAAATTAGGAAAAAAGTAAGGAGGAAAAAAAATAGTTGGAAAGTGAATAAATAGAAAAAACATACCTTAAAACTTGAAAAAAGAAGGAAAATTTTTTCAAATATTGCGTGTACATCCTTATAGTAATTGTTTTAAGTAAATAAAAACGGATGGAGTAGAAATATATGTTTTGTTTCAACTTACTTTTATTTATTTTCAAAGTCAATGGTTCAAATTTAGTTGAAAAAACAAATTTACTACACAACACACGCGTATGAGCACATATTCGTTCATCGTTGAGGCTGAAACTTTGCATGACCATCTTGTCTCCTTAAGGCGTAGAAAAAAAAAAACTATGATTGCTCTCAGACAAATAAATGATGTTATGCGAAAAAATTGTGGGGAAATTATGGAAAAGCTGAAACGATCGTCGAACGACCCAAAACAAAGTGTTAATTCACGTTTTTCGACTTCGAGATCCCGTCAGAGAATGACCCCAAACATTGGTGGGAGGTCCATTGGGTTTTCAAGCGGTGTCCTTGCAAAATTTCGGCGAAATACACCTTCACAAAGACATGTTTCGATAATCAAATATCACCCCTTCTACCAACAGACTGTTTAAATGATTAACTCGTCTTTTTTTCGAACCGACACTCCAAAACAAAAAAAAAAAAAGGATGGATATTTATGTCGACATAATTTTCACTCGCAATCTCATATTTTTTCAAAACCACACACTTCCTCTACTATACGCACTTTCAAGCACGTTTACGAGAAAAATAGCAATTACGAGAATTGCGCTAAGAACTTAATTAAAACTATTGAAATGGATTGTTATTGAATTCACTTGAGTTTTTAAGAAGCAAGATACCAAGTGATAGAAACTTTTAAAATTAGAAACATGTTCATATATTAATAGATGACTACTATAGATAAATTTTAATTTAACATTAAATACATATCCCCAACAGTTAAATTTTGAAAATTATTGATGAAATCAACATATTAGATACTCCCTCCAATTCTTTTTTTATTTTTATTGTGCACATTTTTCTTTTTGGAAGTCAAAGTAGTAAACTTGACCAATTTTTTTGAACAAATTTATAATGTATAATAGATGTCAAGGTGAAATTCTGTTGATTCTCTTAATGGAGGATTCCCATTCAAGTCTAGTGATTGACAAGATCCAATGGCATTATCGTTATTTGTTTCTTTAAAATTGATGCACATGATTTTTTAATGGCAATATTGTAAATTAAAATATTCCTAATTATTTACCAAAATGTCAGTGGCATTGACAATTTATCAAATCCATGGATTGATTAGGCATCCCCGTTGCTTAATGTTCGTTTTATTAATACAAATTTTTATAATTTTCTAAAACAATACAAATTTAAGTTATAGTAGTCAAAGTCTTTTTAAGACTGGTGCAAGAATTGGAATTGTGCCAAGTAAAAAGAATCCGAGATATATTCAATATCCAAATTTAACAACTCGGAAATTTGAACGGGTTTTTTCCAAAATAAACTTACAATTTGAAAGATCATAGTATTCATCGAAAAACCAATTCAACCACCGATCAAAACGTCAAAATGATAAAACCACAGATTATACTCCCTATTTAACTCAAAACACAGAACGTATAGATTAGCTATGATTAAACTTTAATTATGATGATGAATAAACAAAGTGTGGAATGATGGTTATAGAATTTAAGATCCAAACTTGAACAGACATTTTCAGACATTCTGTGTCCCTGTTTTTCTTGATGAGCGTGCGAACTCGTGACGCCAAACTCACTGTTCTTCAGCATTAAACTTCCCCACTCGCAAACCCGCTCAATAATACTAACCACGCGCCACCGCAACATATGGACATGAATATTGGCCAATACATAATTGAAGTGAATTACGGAATTAGATATGTTATGGTTCGATGTTGGCGATTTGCTAAGTCGAATTAACATATGGGACATGTAACTTGTACACCAATGCGTAGTGTGTCTCTCATTCTAGAAGGCAAGTGAATGAACAACCAAGTTTTTTTTAGCCCAAAACGGTACTGAACTTGGAACAGATGAATGTAAGTTACTTAGAATAAAGTCAAACAAACAGGCCCCAAATGTGAGAATGATCGAACCAGTAGTCAGTAGTGTGTAAATTGAATACCCATTCACTGGGTAATTATTATTTGAAAGGGTTATGATATATACAACCCTAGTGCATATAAAAAACCAAAAAAAGAATGTTTCAAAAAAGAAACATATGACACAATTGTGGTGCAATTTTAACATAGAATCTATAAATATTTACCATTTTTAAGCAAGAATTTAATCGGTTTATTATGCAGCTCTAAGGATTGCGATATATCATTCTTATTTAAAACATTCTTGCTTGTGTTCAATGATTAAATCTAATTTGGTTATTTACTTCTAAATTCTTCTCATTTATCAATTCTTCCTCGTTCATAAAGTATGAATTTGATAGATTCTATTCCCTGACTTATTTCAATACTTATAAATTTACGCAGTTATTGATAATTTCAAATAACTCTTAAGTTAATTTTGAAAAATACGAATAAATTAAATAAAACTCAGGAATTACGTTTTTTTTTCAATCTGTTTTAATAATAGACAATATAAAAAATTTATTCCAAATCCAAATATATTATTGAATTACTTCATTCGTTTTTTTCTGATAACAATTTTTTGTCAAATTTAGAAATATTAAATTAGTGACAATTATTTTTTCTTTCTTTTTTGCATTGCCATTCTCTCTATACATCTCTTAATCACATCACCTCATTTTCTCTCTCATTCAATTTGGCATACTCACAACTAAATTGCTTAACAATATACTGTCATACTCAAAGTTGTCGGCCTAAAAGAAACGGAAAAAATATATTAAACATGTATATGTATAAAGGTCTTTCCCACAAAATGGACTTTGGAGCGTATAATTTTAAGCGTGGTTTGGAAGACTTTTTTCATCTTTCTCCCTACTCGTAACATCTACACCTGCCTTTTGGTCCATCATCTATATTTTTTTTGTTTTCATTCAAGTTTAAAGTTTTAAACTTTGGATTTTAGTTATATCACTATTATTTTCTCATTTAAATGCATGATGGTACATTGTTGAATAAGTGTAAAATACAGTTCAAATTTAAATGTCAAAACTTATTTGAATTTCGCAATTTCCATTATTTATTTGTTTATTTTACTATTGATATTCATTAGGTATTTAAAGCATCCACGATAGCAATTACAAGTTAAATCTTTTAGTTTTGTTTGCCATGTCATTTTTCAAGCTACATCAATTTCAAGTTAAACTCTCCACAATGTAAAGCTAAATCTTGTAGCTTAAAATTTAACGGCATTGTGAAAAAAGGGAAGAAAAAAATGGTTGCAACAAAGCTACATGGTTTGTAGGTTGGARCTTTCAATATTTGCAAGTCAATAATTTAAGATCACCATTGTGGATGCTTTTAAATATCTCAGGTTTTCAACTTATGGTTTAAATTGTTTTATGCTTCGTAAATGATTTTTCACAATTAGTTATGGGAAATACTATTCGAAGTCTAGAAATACGAATTAAAATCATTGTCTTTTATGGTCCAACACGCTTCAAACTTCTGGATTACTAAATCAAATCTGTTTTTACTGGAATCAAAGTCCACATTTCGTGTGAACTTCCCATATTGCCCTTCAGATTCTCCACCTTCGTAACCACCAACGCATGGACGCTTTGCATAGGCGTCCAGACCATAGTGTGGACGCCTTGCATAGGCGTCCACGCCATTTAAAGTCCATATGTTTTTTACGTGGTGTTGGGTGGTGGTTGTTGGTGGTAGGGTTCGTGGTGTCAGGTGGTGGTTTTTGGTGGTAGGGTGCCTTGAGTGGTGGTTGTTGGTGTTGGGCGAGGTGTGTTGGGTGGTTAGGGAGGGGATTGGAGGAAGGACGTGTTGGAAAATTCACACAAAAAGTGGACTTTGATTCTAGTAAAAGTGGATTTCGAATAGTATTCCCCTTCAAACTTTCATGTATATTGGAAATTTGGAACCTTCACGTTACAATAGTTTTGTTAAGGTTCAACCTCACGCACAACACTAAATAAAAACTACACTTAAACTTTACAAAAACTTTTCTGAACTGAACTCAAACTTTGACTCRCATAGACCCTTATAGAAGCTTTGCAATTCTAACCCAACCAATCTTGTTCCGAATCCATCCGAAAACCCTCAGCACATCGTCATTGTCATCGTGGTCGTCATCATCATCGGTCATCATCGAACTAGATCATAACCCAGAGACGATTGAAGCTATAAATGATGATGCCTAACCACTGAAGATGCCCTGAGTTTATGGTCTCCAAATTTAATACACATTTTGACCAAGCAAAGGACCACCCTACTTAATAACATCTTAATAACAAGTTAATAACATTTCATCTTTGATTAAATTAATGGAATGTTAGATCAAATGTTTCCTTAACACGCTCCTTCACTCCACTTTGGCACTTTCTACTCTCTCTCTCTCTCTCTCTCTCTCACCTCACATCACTTATCCACAACACACTACTGCCACACACTCTCACCTTTTAACTTTTGCCCCCCCATCTTTTTAACACCAGAATCTCTCCTTCTTATATCAGTGAGAAAAACTTAAGATTCCTTCAAAAATTTCACACCATTTTTCTTTTCTTTTTTTTTTTAAAAAAAATTCCCCTTTTTTATTCTGCTCAGTTCACTACTTGTAGTACATTTTCTGCTGCATCTATCTTCTGATCAAGTTTGAATTTCTCTTTTTTAATTTTAGGTTTTGTGCTTCAACCCAGAAACAGACACATGAAACAGTATCGAATCATCCAATATCATTGTCTCTTCATTTATTTCTTCATGTTGCACCAGTTATCCATGCTTTATTAGTTGTGTTTTCTCAATTTCTTGAACATTACTCCCAAAATTCCTTTCCAATGTGATGTTGATGTGAGCTACATTTCTGACCGTTTTTCTGCTCATATGAGAGAAAGTTTGTTATTTTTCACTCATTGCTCCCTTTTTTGAACCCCCTTCTTCTTTCTCTCATAAATGTAACAATTTTTTATTCTCAAATGGAGGTTGATTTCTTAAGTTTTGTCCTTCATTGTATCAGCATTTTGGCTGTTCATCTCTAAATAGAGGTATATTTTATTCTTGCTATTCTTTTTTAAATGCTGAATTTTTTAGCTCAGTAATCAGGAGAGAAAAATTGAAGAAAAGTTGGAAGATGAGATAATATATCAGGAAGACATCATCAACATTGGCAATAACTGAGAAAAAACCTCAATTCAAAAGAACATGGCTTGGATCTTTCAGCTTTTGAATGAATCGAAGGATTTGCGAAGAAGAAATTCTTCCTAAAAGCTTCTTGCCTCTGCGTTAGTTTACTTCCTTTTTCTAAATATTAAAAATGTGTTTCCATTTTGTTATTTTAGAATTATGGGTATATTAATTACAACTAATTGCCTATTTGTATGGTTTTAATTGACAGTCGTACAAAAGTGTCAAGAACATTCACATGCAGAAGAGAAACTGCCATGACAAAGCATTTATTCGGTAAGTCATTCAATTGCATACTACTATAAGTCTATACACCAGAAAAAAAATAAAAATTATGCTTTAATATGATGCTTATAATGGCATAAAATTATAATTGACGAAAAGTGTAAACTTGTTTTTTATGGGTGCAAAAAGTTTTGATGTTGTAATTTTGAAGTAAAAGGGAAAAAATGCAAAAGAGGAATTTTTGCTGAATTTTACAGTAATTTAGTACATGTCGTGTTGAAAAAACTCAAAACGTAGAATAACTGAATTTATATGTTAGGGTTGTATTACTTGTGCCAATAAGTAGATTGTGATGAGAAAAAATCTGGTGGGTTTTCAAGTAAAATGAAGAAAAATGGGGGTTTAGAGGCTAAAAAACATGAAATGAAACCCCCAGGGTTGGTTGCTAGGTTAATGGGTTTGGAAGCTATGCCTGTTTCTGCTGCTGAAGATGGTAAGTCCAGCAAAGATTCCAAGGGTAAAGGAGAGAAATCTGATGGTGGGYTTAATAATGGAGTYGCGAAAGACGAATTGAGTTTGAGTCCAGAGAAAGGGAATGTGAGACCGCAGAAGATTCAGAGGACGGGGGCGGTGGAGAGGAAGCCTATTACTAGATTTGGAGCTGAGGCTTTGCAGATTAAGAATGTTTTGTCAAGATCAAGGAAGCATCATCATCACCATCAGCATCATAACCACCCAAAGCTTTCCTCCCCTGTGAAGAGTCCTAGGCGAAACTCATCTAGGTTGATTGATGTTGCTGCTAGGATTTTGGAACCTGGGATACAGGCATCGAACCGTGCTAGATGCAGTCTTACTTAYTCGAACTCACCAATGCAGCAGCCGTGGAACGAGGAGGTGAGGCATGAGGTGAGAGGGGATGTTGATTCGGAAACTGAGTATTCGWATGCACAAGCTGGTTGTCGAAGCTGTGGCAACATTTTGGAGCATGTGGATTTGAGATTCAATGATGATGAAGGATCTAGGGACATTGAGTTACCTGCCTCAAACTTTAGGGAGGTTTTCTTTCATGGATTAGAAGAGAATCGACCAAGACCAGYTGACTACTTGGAGCATGAAAATGATGTGGTCCTATTGAAAACCAGGTATCAACCTGAATCTGTAACTGCTCAACCAGTRGATAAAAGATCACCTAAAAGCGAACCAGTCAGAAACGAAATGCATCAGTCACAATGTCATGAACAGATCCCTGTAGATAGGATGTTTACTTCTCAGAAGCAATCGTCATCTTCTACTCCTCTGAGAAATAGAGCTCAAAGGCATGGTCAGATGATGGTTGGTGATAGAATCCCATCGAAGTCCAGAATGGGAAGTACGCAGGGCAGACGAATATCACCCGCTGTCAATCCRAACAATGAAACTAAGGATTTCATTGCCCTCAACAGAAACATGAACCGGAGCCGAGTAAGAGTTCCTGTCAAATCAGAAAGCAGCATTGAGGCAGATAGAAGATTTTGTACTGGAAAAAATGATTCCTTTGCAGAACAAAGAAGTCCAGTTAGAAAAAGGAGGAATCTAAATGCTATTAAGCAAGTTGATAATKCTTGTGGTGCAAGTTCATCMATTGAAARGCAGAGGACAAATAAGGTYAATATTGTTACCGGAAATGGGTCAAGAATSCTTTCCACSCCTGCGAACCAGACWTGTCTCCGAAGCAGGCCTGCCAGTCAAAGAGGAAATAAAAATAATGATATTGTTTCTTTCACCTTCAGCTCCCCAGTAAAGAAAACTATGGGACAATCTTCCACTGAATTGGGTGCAAAAAGACGGGATCCAATTTGCTCAGTCTCTGACGTGGATTCACAGCGAAAACTGATGACGGAAGATAATGGCGTAAATAAACCTTCCCATAACTGTATACAGATGGATGGAGATGCTATAGGTGCTATATTGGAGCAAAAGTTGAAGGAACTTTCACATCAGGTAGAAAATGAAGCAGCAATGGGTTTCAAGCCGTCATCAAGAACCACTGCTTCCATTCTTCAGGAACTTATATCTGCCCTGACAGCTGAGAAGCCAGATTCTTGTGAAGATAGATCCCATGGAACTGACACACAAGGATCTCAGTGCGATAGTGAAGTTGCAGATAACGTGTATCAGGTCAGTTGCTGCTTGTCTTGCTTAGTTTAGTCTTTTATCACAGTAAAACAAAAGTCATTGAAACAACTAACTCGTTAAATTTTSAAGTATTGSGAAGTATTTGCTAGCTCTTGCTTCTATGATGGGGCTGATGGCCTATTAGACAGTATAGTC
This sequence comes from Bassia scoparia, assembly GCA_008642245.1. Taxonomy (NCBI): domain Eukaryota; kingdom Viridiplantae; phylum Streptophyta; class Magnoliopsida; order Caryophyllales; family Amaranthaceae; genus Bassia; species Bassia scoparia. Next base: position 326 of record SNQN01005123.1, on the reverse strand, counting down.
ATATTMGTCAATGAAGTCTAAAMTGTGATTCAGTTGTATTGGAAGTTTCATATGGTTTCTGAATGCCTCTAAAGTCATGCAAAGCATAGGATTAATTGTCTCTTATACARCTGTTCAAACAATTATAGCAACTTAAGTGAYTAATTGTAGTCATGTAGCAGATATATGATACGAGTATACTCCTAGTGTTTGATGACAAGTGTCTAATTGATGATCGACCTTCTAAATTCTAAACTGCTTTTATCTGAACAGGCCAAATTGAGGAACAAAAGATCTTCGGATGGAGTTTCTCATGAAGTGGATCATTTTAGCCCAGGATGTGTTCT